>JAPESX010001099.1:0-11623 GCA_029590615.1 Nemania bipapillata | reverse complement strand
CGCGAGGCCGACAAGAAGCGCCGCAAGGACGCCAAGTTCAAGGAGAAGCTGCTCGACCTCAAGAAGCGCACCCGCACCGACGCCTACCTGCGCGGCCAGGGCCGGTTCGATCCCAAAGGCGCACGGCCCGCCGCTGGGGGGAAGGCGAAGTTTGGTGATACCGTCGCCGATGGCTCGAAACATGTTCATGAATGGGGCAGGGTCATCGAGAATGAGGAGGGCATGACGGTCAAGACTTGTACGACTTGTGGTATGGAGGTCGAGGAGCTGGAGTTTTGATACCCTTTTTTTAGTTATTTTAAGAGTTTCGTGATAGAGCAGTCGTTTAGACGATCGAATTTCTAAACTCATTCTTGCTCTTGAATAGCATGTTCATTACTTACCTGCAACACTCTTCTTGCGAAATACTCAAAAATACCGATCAGTCCATGCTTCCGCGGGCTCAAGATTACTCTCCTAATCTCGAGGAAATTAACTCCTGTAAAAAGTCAGGAAATAACAGTAGTATATTCCGCAACAGGAGGTTGCAGGAGTACACATGTAAAGCAAATAAGGGGCATATTGATCATCGAATCTATATCGAACTACAATAGAGATATGTACTATTCTGTACTCCATCTTTAGTCATCCCATGCCATACAGCAAACTGGACCTAACGCCCATTATTTTAATTCCAATATTGACCCCAGATTGCATATTCCTCTTTTGTCCCACGGAACTTGAACTCGATAGGTAAGATATGCTGAAAGCCTTCCTTCTTCGTTGGTTCGCGCAGGCGAGCAAAGTAGGTATTGAACGCAAGTCCAGGGAGACCAGAGCGGGCTTCGGGGTTCAACTATCAAGTAAAGAAGTCAGATTAGTTTTCGCCGTTTTTACTACGGAAGAGGGGAACAAGACAAAGTGGTCTTGCGAGGGTGCATCGCGAGGGGTAATGGGGCTCTAGGAGAGGCAGGCGAAACCGACGTACGGATTTATTCATTGAGCGCACGGCATCATTATGTTCGCAAAGGCCCTTCGGGATATTGAACCAGACACAGCGAATAGGCACACCGTGTTTCTTCGCAAACTCAACCCACTCCTTCCTCCCATCGGCATCAGGATTCGTATTATCTGCTCGGAGTTAGATAAATACATATTTAGATATATCTCGAGACATGGAGCTATAAGATCAAGTTCTCGGGCAAAAATTACGCACCTATAACGATTGAGGACCCATCATCCAAGAACTCTGCCGCCGCCTTGAAGCACTTCGCCCTAGTCTTCAACGTATCCTGATTCACGCGCTCGTAGCCAAGGGGTTTGAGATATTTCCAGAAGAACGTGCTTTTCCCGGCGCCGGGAGGGCCACAAAATAACACGATATCCTTCTTATTCATCTTCTCAAACAATGACTCCTCCTCTTCCGTATTCTCGACATACGGGTGTGCCGCGAGATCAAAATGGCGAGTGAAGTCTCGCGGCGGCTCGTCTAGGAAGAACTCCTCAGGTGTCTTATATGTTATGCCAACATTATGCGCGAAGTTGCGGTCCGAGCAGCTGAAGTCCTTGGGGATCTTTTTACCCTCGGCTGGGCGTCCACCAGCATCGCCAACGAAGATACTGTTCTCCAGATCGACCTCGGCCTCGGGTATGCCGTAGTCCTCGCACAGCGCCTTCCACATGCCCGTGCGCGGCTTGCGGTACTCATCGCGTCCCGTGGCAGCGTAGATGGTAGTGGGCACGTTGAGTTGTGTCAAGACAGCGGCGCACTTCTCACGGAATTTTGCCACCCTGCCCTTCCCTGTATTCTTGGGCCCCTTTGCATTCGGGTCCAGCGTGAGCCCGGCTTGGTTGCTAATGATGATGACGCGGTATCTGCGCACTCGTTCCGGTTAGCTCAGGAGCTCATAGCCTAACCAGCACGCATCCTAGCATCTTTTTGACAACGCCCGCCTCCAGCGGGTAAGTCTGAGCAGAAGAATAAGGCAGAACCCACCCTTCCTCCGCATACATCTTCCTCAGCCGTGTGGGCACCCCCGCATCCCACCACTTCCAATCAGCCGGATCGTTCGCGAATTTCTTGCCAGATGCCGAGACGATGAGCGTAGAGTCGAGATCAAACGCAGCGACTTTCCTCCTCTTCTCCTCCCTATCCTCTGTCGTGCCCTCCGGCTGGAACCGACCTACAAGTAGCGAAGGGGGTGTCCCGCGCTCTTTCCATGTTGTGCGCCCCTTCGGCTTCTGCGACGCCGGCATGAAGAAGGTCGCCATAGCGCTCTGTGTTGTCGCGTTCTGGGCTGCCCGGCGCTTGACGGGCGGGGGCGAGATAGACTTTTCCTCGACCGCGGCCTTGCGCTTCGCCGTTGAATTCACCGGGGATGGCGGGTTCGACGGCATGGTGGTCTGAATCGAGTAAGGACGCAGCGTCAGCCGGGTATAAAAAGAAGAGCTTATAAATTCCTTTAAAAAGGGGACTATGGCGGGGTGGCGAGAGATTTGCATAGGATTGAAGGTATGGAGGAATCAATGAATGAGTGGATGACTGAGGGAAGGAATGAATTAAGCATGGCGCGCGGTGCAGCGCGTTAAGGTAGGCATTTATGACGTGGGGTTGGCGTTTGTACTCGGAAAGAGCGCGAGATCACGGGATCTAAGATGGTGCATCCTTGCCCACCCAACATAGTGCGTGCAACATGTTTTGAAAAGATGCCTTGAACTAACGTTTCCCTAAGGTTTTTATAATTTTGATTGCTGTGTTGGAGGCGAGCTACAAGTTGGCTGTCTGGCGAGTCCTAACAATGAAAGAATTATAAGGGATTGAGCAGAGTGTGTACTGATACAGTTTTATGCATGTGAAATATCTTATGCTGTAAAGTACCTGGTAACAGGTAAGAGAGGTATCTAACTGTTCCGTTGATTTTTTAAGTGATTATGAAATATTTCTAACGCAATATGAAGTGATACAAGCAATTGTATCGTGTTATATGTTCTGCATTAATATTTTAAGCCATAAACTTGAAAAATAGACCATAAATATTGGGGAAAATCGCCAACAACGGAGAAACCCAAAATTAAAGCGGCCGTAATATATTCAGCATTTCAGTATGGTTAAGTAAATGATGAATTACCCTGACATATTTAAGCTACTTTTATATAAATCCTATTGAAATAGGAAACAGATTTAAGCTACTTTTAGATGAATCCTATTTGAAATAGGAAACATATCTCTTTCGTTATCATATATTCATCATGGGCGCTGCAGGTATATTTGAAGTTGAAACATGAATTTTCATTTTGGCTCATACAAGACTAGGCTCCGTCTAAGCTCAGGCGAAATGCGCCATAGCTCAAGTGAAATTCCTATTACGATACAGGATTGTAAAACCGTTATCATGCGATCTATGTCTTTCCTGCCCCAGAACAGTCTAGGTCTCCCCCAACGTTTTGAGTGTCGTAACTACCAAGGACAACTTGTAGATCACCTTTCAGTGAAATTCTAGCTTCCACCACCGTCAGCGTTCCTCTTCCAAGGCTCATCTTGTGGTCCCAACCTCCATCTTTAGTTGTTGTTGAATGCCATCTAAGCTTCAAAAAAAAWTTGGTATCCGTTTTTCTCTCATTGCAAACCGCCTTTTCCGATGTCGTGGTAATACAACGTCGTTCATCGTACAAATCAATATACGCCCGTCATTCCCTCGTTCAACCCGCGACCCACTCCTCTCATCTCCCAAGTCAACCGAAGAGAGTAGCGCCACCGGTCTCGATAGCCTCAATTTCGGCGGCGCTCAAGGGAGTTCTTCGGAAGCGCTCAGGAAGTTCGTTGCGGTCGAAATAGTGGCCCTGGGGCGGCTCGATGGGTCCGAGTCTCGAGGCAGACTGCGCACCGATAGACTTGCGTAGGGGGCCGTGTTGCTGAGCCGAGTCGCGGTATGAAGAGAAGGTTGTGTGGGTGTTGCCATTGCCGAAATTGGCGGGTAGAGACCCAGTGGGGGAGGCAGGGTGTGGGAGAGGGGTATGGTCGATGTGGGCTAGTGAGGCCTGTCAGTAAGAGAGAACTTGTAAAAGGCATGCCAACGTAGAGTAAATCGACAAGAGAGGCATGGTAAGAAACGTGGTGCATGTAAATCATACCAGGAATTTGTCGCTTGCCAAGGAAGCGGATTAAGGGTATACGCTCAACGGCATGGGCAGTAGCCTGGCCGAGAGCTCGAGTTGCGAACATGGTTGTGAATTATTCTGAAATATGGAAAAGAAAACGAATCGCAAGGATAATTGAACCCAAGTCTCCTCTTTCAAGCGCTATCTTACAGATAACAGCGAAAGAAGTAAGAAATCCGGAGTTCCGGCAAAAACCCCAACAGGCTTAATTTTAATTGCCAGTCGGTTGTGTCGGGCGATTGACAATGCGATGCCGAGAGGGAAAGTTTTGGTGTTCTAAATGAGCAGAGGCGGATGTGAATAATTATCGCATGTGAGGTCTAGTAGTACTCGTATAATTTCGGGAGCTACGTGCGCAGTTCTGAATTAACCGGCTAGTTAGGTAGATTCAGCAAATATTCAGTGAATTTTTTCAATCAGGCTACGTTTAAAGAGAGGCAATCAAGGAGAAATCGGTCCTGCGCCTGCTGAATAATGGCGTGTGAAATGGAGAGCGTCGGGAGGAATGATAATGATCAGATGGAAGAAAATGGGCGGTTCCGGGTACCTAAGTACAAAATAACTGCTCGACAAAAATCCCCCGTTATCGCCGAGGCGCTAAGGATCTCCTCCCACTACCTTTCACCACCGGGTGACCGGGGTAGTCCTTGGTCAGATGTTTGTTGCGGCTTCGGACTAAGGGCCATGGCCAGGCGGGGCTTATCTGGGACAGGTGCCTGTAACACGGTGCACCAGACACAGTCTGTATAGTTGACTTGCTCGTACCAGGTACCATCACCAATGAGCTGGTCGAAGTTAACAATTGCCACCCCTCAAGTCTCGCATACTGTAATCGGCCAACAAGGATAGAATACCAGAGGCACCAAACTTTGGGGGAAATACCGGAGACTAGTACTTTAAAGCAGAAGCAGATCAATTACAACACAGAATAAGTTAGGCAAATATGGAGGCTTATAAACAGGCTACCTACCTCCTAAGTATAAATGAAGATACGTAGGTGACCACGTAGGAATATTGTCCACGAGGATAACCTGCATCTGCCATCTCCATCAAATCAGGTAGTAATTGAGTTTCACATGTATAGCTATCTAGTAAAAGGTTACGTGTGCATGAATTGACCAGAGAAATCTATATGAAAGTACTAGTACATTACGCTAAGCAGCATGGTATGAAAAAGTCAGACTTCATATAATATTACACATAGTCGAAGCGACTAAATAAAGTGTTGCCGATATCTCTCTTGCTATGCAAGGGAATCCGAATATGGGAAACAAGTCCTGTCCCTGAGATATTACTATGCTATAAGGTTTTTTCAAAGACAGGTAGGTACTAGGTAGGTTGATTTAAGAATACTTAAATTTTGCGCTCTGTATTCATTGCCAATGCGAGCGGAGCAGACTTGACTGGCTAGTGAGAAAAAAATACCAGACTGGTGAAACAGGGACGAGGAATTTTAGTAGGTAATGATGCTATTGTGATACTTTAAAATTGTTGAATTAGCGGGTGTAAGCCACAGCTATCTAACCCAGCCACACATATAGAAGGCGGGGTGAGTATGATAAGATAAGAGGGAGGCGCTCCACTAGGGCAGTCCCACACCACTGGAAGGCGACCCAATCAAATCACATAGACATACAATCGGATTCGGAAAAGCTTTGACGCCCGTCAACCGCACACGCACACACAGAATCCTCGTCCTCTACCAAAAACCTTGAAAAGTTGTAGTTCGGACTGTTCCGCTTCCTTTCCATCGACAGTCAACCACACCGCAGACCGTCACGATGGTGAGTCCCAACCAACAACAGATACACCCCGTTCACCGTTCAATGGCCTCGCTATTTCTCGAAACAAATGCTCGAGATTGCTAGACCACCTTGCTGCCGCTGCCGCTGCCGCTACCGTGTCGTCGCGAAACGATGATATCTCAGATGCGCGATGGGACCTGTGCAGCAACATGACGATACCTGTCATACACCAACCATATTCTTAGACCACACGACCAACACCCCCCTCAAGCCCATTCTGTCGATGTAAGGGCAATTGCGAGAAATATTAGTTGTACTAGGGAGTTTTGACTATAACCAATACCGCCCACGACGCGGGACACTATCCATCACTTGAGCATTCGAGCATTTGCGACGAGAATAGCGTGGCCTTGGACAAGCGGGCTACATAACACAATTCCCAGTATAAAAGGCAGTACTAATACATATTCTAGTCGCTCGTCTCGGGGGAGAAGTCGAACTTTCAGGTGAGTGGTTGGTTTATTTTCGCATGGGATGATCAGAGGTTACGGCCTTGCTTCGAGGCTTGGATCACCGAGGTCCCCAACAGTTGCCTGAAAATATGCTAACTTCGCATTCATAGTTCATTATTCGTCTACTGTATGGAATCCCTACTCCTATATCTCCCGCCTCTCAATATTAGCACCAAGGCTTATTTCGATGATGTCAATTCATCGTTACAATTACATCTTCTACAATCAAATCACGGAAATAATTACCTACTAACTATTTTCAAAGTAACACCAATGTTGACGGCAAACAAAAGGCCCTCTGTAAGTAAAGCTCAACTTATATTATTATTATGAGGAGAACCCAGAGAGTTGAATCTTTCCACTCTATAACCCAACAATGCAATGCATTTTCTATATTCAAACACTAACATGAGTATAGACTCCCTGACCTCCATCAAGGGGTAAGAATACTCTTGTGATACAAAAATTTCGCACAACTAACAACAGCATCCAGTATTGGTCCTCGTTTCGCCGACTTGATCCTCAAGAAGGCCGATATTGACAAGAACAAGCGGTAAGCTAAGAAAACAAGGGGCGGCGTCGTCAAACAAAAATCTAATCCAAATCTTAGCGCCGGTGAGCTTACCGCCGAAGAACTCGAGCGTGTCGTCCAGATTGTCAAGGACCCCGCTGCCTACAAGATCCCCGCCTGGTGTAAGTCAAGATATACTAAATCCTTTGGAGCCTAGAACAAGTGGCCTAATGATGAACAGTCCTCAACCGACAGAGGGATATCGTTACCGGTACCAACTCTCATGCCATTTCATCTGCTGTTGACAGCAAGCTGCGTGAAGATCTTGAGCGCCTAAAGAAGATCCGCGCTCACCGTGGTCTCCGACACTACTGGGGCCTCCGTGTCCGTGGACAGCACACCAAGACAACGGGCCGCCGCGGTCGTACCGTCGGTGTGTCCAAGAAGAAGGGATAAAGAACGACGGTGGTCGTGGCGTGGAACGGTTGGCCCTAGGGATGGCGTTAAGAGCATGTACCCCATTGCGAACCACATTATACTGGATTTCGGCGTACTAGTCGTTGGTGACATGGGCAGCTGGACGAGTCCAGGGGTCTCGAGGTTTTTAAAATGGTTCTTCTGCACACCCATGAATAAATAAGCATGAAATGACGTTTCCGCCTCTCGTATCCTAGTGTATTAATCCTCAGACCGATGATAGTGTCAGTAGTGAGTAACGACGATAACTTTCTTTTAGTTCCTAGAGACTGTTTTTGGTAATAATCTGACCATAATCTTATGACATAACTATGCTTAAATCCTATAAAGCCTTATAAGTATCAGAGGTGAATAGTTATAATGGGGGAACAGGCTATCTTATACGTTTTCGATCTTGGTTCGGGCTTTACTCGCTATATTTGATCGGTCATTACAAGAAAGAAAGATAGGAAGAGTGTTTAAATATGTGTCTGAACCAAAAAGGGCAAGGAGTGAAAAATATTGCAATAACTCAGTTTAATATCAACAGACCACAGACATAGCAAATAATTGAAAATCAGAAGCCGAAGTTTATAGTGCCAACTTACCCAGATCAAAGATGCTACGGTAATGACAGTCAGTAGATGTACCGATGTATCTATCACAAGCCTCAGAATAACTAACTTGTTAGTGTCTAAAGTTTTACCTAATTGTATTATATCATCCTCCAGCATATCTACATAGTATCTATACGATGTGTGTCAACTTCCGAGTTCATTCAAAAGTCCCCAAGACTCCCAAGGACATATAGCACACAGTATGGCAAACTGTCATATCCCAGACCTCCCTGCATGGAGGCGCGCAGGCAACGCTTCAGGCTGCCTTAAGCCCGGTGGTACGCTACCTGTCCAGGCTGCACGACGGGGGTTCGGATTGCTACACTGCATGGATCTAGAATGCAGTTACTATCGGCAGGGCTTACATGTACCAAACATTTTTTTAGGACAAGATGAACTGCGGAAGGTATTAGCGTCGCGTGATAATCTATTATGGCCTAGAATTTGCTTGCCTACCTACTCTACATGGCCTGGATAGAAGTCTACTACAAACAAACAAAAAATCATCATCGCTCTCGCCGCCGATAGAAAATCGGAAAGACCCGACCTCAGCAATTACGACTATAGTAAGCAGGTTCCCCCGCCAGAACATCGGAACCCCACGCATTATGTCTTAAGCAGCGGCGTGAGAATCTTACGATATTGAGGCCGGCCAGGTGGGAAATCGTCTTACCAGACGAGGACCGCGCCGTCTTGTGCAACTAGGTACTTAATAGGGGAGGCTAGCAAACCCTGGACAATGCGGAGGGCCCCGCTCCCCATATCAAGCTCCATACTGGTACAGATTACCTAGGCCTGCCTCCATTCAGAATACAAACAATCGCATCCGTCGTGACTTGCAAGGGACGTGGCATCATCGATCACCACTCCGTAATCAATCAGATCTACAGAATATCCTACCCCGAAACTTCCGTACCACATTCTGCGCCCTTCACAAACCACCATTCACCGCTCCCCTACACATATGTACATATATGCGAATATAACAGGTAGCAATGCAAAACAGAGCAGAGCAGAGTAGCATGTAATTGTCACCCCACAGTTTTGCTGATCACACCTACAGCACAATTCAACCTCCAGATAGTAGCAACCCGATTTCGGGGGGGTTTTGCTTTAGTTCATGCATCTGTGCATATGCGCCTACAGTAGCTCGCTACCCAAGCTAAGCCCAGAAACTACCATTCCGCCCATGCGATGGCATCGCCAAGTTCGGTCTTCCCTTGCCCCCCGCGTCGACAGGGTTTAGAATTTTTAGTATGGTCGCGATATGATTGACTAGTTTATATCTTGTTCTCTATGAAGAGGGTATTGTCTTCACATGTATCTGGTATCGGAAGGGCCAATAGATTGTGTGAAACGACCAGCTGTTCATTGGCTGGACTAGGTAAGATGTTAAGGCACTATAGACAGTTATTCAAGTTTTAGTTTATGTGCCCTATGACCAATATCTTATAGAAGGATGATTGACCGGCAGACACTTACGCCGATCCCGACACCAATCCGGTTCCTAAGGGCTGACGGGACAGTTATACAGTTCTCAAGTCTAATAACAAGAGCTAACACGCTTTATACCCGCAGCCACTATTTATTTTCAAAGATAGATAGCAGACTTATGAAATTGAGTGCTCTGATTTCCTCTCGAGTATCCTCGATTATTAATATATAGTGAAGTAGGTATCCTTCAACTGAGATAAAGCTGCTATTACTCGCACGGTTGCCATGGCGAGAGTCAACATAGTGTGTATCTCTTTAACGGAACTATTCTGATGTATACACTACCAAGTGTCTACTTACGGAGAACGTATAATAGCTACTGTTTGTATTCGTGTCTAGAAAGTAGCAATAGTGTAGGTTTCTCAACCCTTTAGTAAGGGTTGATGTCTAGGGTTCCAGGGTAGGCTCCAGCCCGAATTCCTTGTCCATTGCTTAATACTTTGCATTCTAAGTATTATGAACTGCCTAGCTACAATGTTTAGGCGCCTGACATTCACCAAGACCGTCTTCTAGTCGTATCGACACATAATGTAACCCTTTACGAGAATCTCCCTAGTGCATGGTTGAGCATCGACAACGAAGAGTACCTCATTGGCTATCTAACCTAGTTCGTTAGACACATATATTAATTAGATGAAGCGTCAGGCATTCCCTCCTTAATCCCAAATTAGATAATACGAGGTAGTTGAGAATAGTATGCAATATTTTCCAACGTTCAAGTTAGTGTGTACGAAGAAAATTCTAGTTAGATCTTC
Organism: Nemania bipapillata; assembly: GCA_029590615.1. NCBI lineage: Eukaryota > Fungi > Ascomycota > Sordariomycetes > Xylariales > Xylariaceae > Nemania > Nemania bipapillata. Next base: position 1,396 of record JAPESX010001099.1, on the reverse strand, counting down.
ACTGAAGTGAAAGAGATAAATTCGAGACACGGGGATAGTTACTAGCTAGGACTATCGTTCTAGTGAAATCTACTATTTAATGACACTTAGCTTCAAGTACAGCTGTGGGATAATAGATAATATGAACTTGAAGAGAATATTATTAGATCTCCAGCTGGTGAGAAGACTAACAAATAGCCCCTATTGTGGTTGAGTAAAATGTAGATTAACCTTCTAGGAAGATGAGCGAATAGACCGCGACAAAGGATAAAATCTGGTATTTATATACAATATGGGCAATCTGAAGTCGATATTTCGTTATGAGTCCGAGATGTTTAAGCCATTCAAGCCTATGCTAAGCCTGTAGCACTGCTGATTTTCCACTAATATCACTAAATTCATATAATAATGGTCTGCTAATAGGTGAGGCTCATAGTTGTCTAAGCTTAATATCTCATAATTTAGGCGAATACTTAGGTATTCAATAGCAATTAGGTAAATGGCCTTAAGGTTAGCTTGTGGCTTCACGGGTAGGTGAGCTCAAAAAGGGGCGTGCCTCCGAGCCAGATAAGATTCAGTCAAGCGCCCCACTTTGGCATGTGAATCTTTCACTACAATAAAGTGATGAGCTTCTCTCATAGCTCATCTCATCATGGATTTAAAAGAATGCGTCAGAGGGGAACCATATCAGAAGCCGAAGAGGCCACCTCGCAAGAAAAGAAGCCCATTAGAAGTGGCCATTAGCTCCTGGTATGGAAAGCATACACTTCATCTATACAACGTTGAGGATCTCATCGCCCAAGCGCCCAAGCGATGGACAGCTTATGGACCGCTAGTACTGCTCCCTGCAGGGTCGTTTACATCGCCAACATGGCGTGAAGTCTTAGATATAACATCTAATCCAGCTCAAGATGCTGTTGGATCAGTAGACAAGGATGATGACGAGGGACCAAGCGACGAGAATGAGGCCTTAAGAGGCCCCGCCCTGCTATGGAAGACGATACTCGCCGAGATCTCCAAGTCCCCTACAGCCAAGCTCACGCATCTCGCCATCAATGAGGGAATACCTCTGCATTCGAAAGAGTGTGGCGAAGGGTCGACAACAGGGGAAAGAACCTGCGAGGGCGAGAACATCCTGCGCAGCCCCAGCGGCCTGCGCATACTCTACGGGGACTTCGGGCCCTCCACGACATCCACCACGCCCACAGAAGCGGACTTCGCGCGCGCCTTCTGGGCCTCGACGAAGCAGAACGGCATCACGCAGACGTGGGCGCCGCGCTGGGCCATGTTCAGCCGGGGCAACATCAAGGAGAAAGCGCGGCTGCTCGCCTTCCACGACACGAACTCCGGCCAAACCCAAAGCAGCAACCACGACCACGCCAATCCCCTGCCGCACCGCCACATCTCGGCCGCGCGG
>JAPESX010001098.1:0-11630 GCA_029590615.1 Nemania bipapillata | reverse complement strand
GAGTCTCGCTAGCCAGCGCGTGCTGCCGGCCGTCCTCGAACAGCCACCAGCCTTCAAGGAGACCGAACACGAGGTCGAACCAGAACAAGTTGCGGGTCAGCTCAACGAGACAGAGAATACCGTCAGGGCGCAGACATGTACGGATGTTGGTGCATGAGCGGGTTAGATCCTTGGTGGCATGAATGCAGTTGGTAGAGAGCACAATGTCATACTGGCCACAAAANCTGCGCCGGAGGGGGCTGCTCAATGTTCAACATTGCATAGCGCATGAAGCTATGCTGTGCGAACTTCTTTCTCGCTGCAGCTACTAGCGAGGATGAGATGTCCGTGAAAGTGTACTCGAAGTTTCGATCGGTATCAAGCAGACTTTCAATCAAGTGCTTTGTTGTCCCCCCAGTGCCGGCACCAAGCTCGAGGATGCGAATTGGACGGTCTGAGGGGAAGCGATTGAACAAGTCTACTAGATATCTGGCTAGGTTTATGGTGCCGGTTTTAAACATGGGCGCATGCGTGTAAACGTTTTCCATGAGTGTGCGGGCTGCCGCACTGCCAAATAAGATGGCCAGAGGATCAGTGCGACCCGTGAGACAGTCGGCCAACTTGGGGCCGGTTGAAGCTAGGAGCTCATGCTCGAATGCATGCTGCGGAAAAGTAGCCACGATGTCGCGGTGGAGTTTCGACGATGGACCGCTGGGAACAGGAGTAGTTGTGCGGACAAAAGCACCAGCCGCATCCTTCTTTACTATATCTGCATCTTCCAAGATCTCGTAGATCCGGCGCTTTACTTTAGAGTGCTTGCTGAGTACCATAATATCAAGCACCTCATCGCCAGGGCGAAGGGCAGATAGGGAGCAACCCATATCCTGGAACGCATTAACAATGTAGGTTACAACCAACTCCATCTGCAAGGGGTAGACCTTTGCATAAAAACCGGCCAACTTGACGTCTTGGCAGATTGAATCAAATTGATACTTAGCGCCGGCGAAGCTATCATACGCGACTAATGCTGACGAGGGGGCAGACTCGAACTCAATCTCGACAGTTTCGGATGATTTACTAGAATGCCCGTCGAGCTGGGCGCCAGTATCCGCATCTTCAAGAGACAGGGGCGGTGTGAAGATACCGAGCGACCCTTCTAGGCGAGTGGCGATAGCAAGTAGGTTTTTGAATTCTTGGAACTCTTCAGCTAAGATCGTCACACCAAACCGTTTCTTGATCTCGCTGATTACTTCGGTCATCATCAAAGAGTCAATACCAAGATCTGACAATGACATGTCGGCCGCAACCTCTTTAGCGGGAATGCCGAGGAGGTCGCTGAAGAACTCTTGAATCTGTGTAAAGGAGAGAGATAGGCCATTTTGACTTCTGGGCGTACTAGGTTCTGAAATGGCTTTGACGTTCTCTTGGCGCTGGACCAACAGGGCTCTTTCACTTCTGCTCTGAGCCGGACTTAATAGCTGAGCCAGTGACTGCACATCCGCAAGCGCTAGGAGTTGCTCAACGGGAATCACGATACCAAAGAGAGTGTTGATCTCGTTCAGAACTTCGGTGCTCATCAACGAGTCGACGCCAAGATCAGCTAACGAGAGGTTGGGCTTCACCTCCTCAATAGGTATTTCGATAATACGACTAAAAAGCTCACGGACTTGCTGCAATACATCCGTCCCTTTGGCCTGCATAGTGTCTGCAGCTACCATGACCCCGTTTTCCCTGACAGGTTCCTGGATGTTAGTAGGTGAAGTTGGAACTAGAGAAGCCAGGCTAGGGTTGCCAAATGGCCGCTGTAAGACAGGCTTATGCTGAACTTCGGCTGAGACTGCTTCATCGCTACTATTTAGCTTTGATAGACTCCTCGCTAGGGACTTCATCGGAACGCCATGAAAAATCGCTCCGATAAATAGAACCAAGATGTCGCCTGTATCAGGGTCCAAGACAAAGATGTCGTTCACGAGCGACTTGTCACCGTTCTGCTCAAAAGTCGTGTATACCTCGTACGACTGCATCTCTCTCCTTTTGGCAAGGAAGACATCACTGATGAATAGTTTGCCTAGCTCGGTGCAGACGAAAACCTCATTCGGATTCCTTTCAGACAGACAGTTTACATGAATGCCCGCGACCTGGAGGAAATTATCAAGCGTAGTTGGATCGCAGCTGGCCTCCTTCATGATTAGCGGCTGCTCAACGGGTATATTGACGATCCCTATAGCCTCCTGGTTCTTAGATACAATTTGACTCACGCCTCGGTAGTACGGGGCGTAGTCGACAACCTGGCCGAAAACCTGGTAGATGATGCCGCCATTTAGAATGTGCGCACCGTGAGCTCTGGCCAGCTCCTTGTATCTGCTCTGGCCAACAAGGCGTCGGACGAACAACATGTTTGGCGTGTTTGAGTCGGTCCCAGAACTCGGGAATGATACACTCCCAGTCGCATGTCGGATAGAATCGCCTACATCCTGCTGGCTGCGGCTGAGAAGGGTGAATGTCCAGTTGGTCGACCTCTTGTTGACGGGAGTCAATTCAAGGAAAATGCTTCGGAAAGTGGACAATGACAGTGGAGCTGAAATCTTGAGATCCTCCACTTGGAAGGCGATAGGCGATACAATACCGGCGCAAATCATATTGGCTGCGCGGATAGCAATTTCTACATACATCGAAGCTGGACAAAGGCTTTGCCCAAGAACAGCGTGGCCTTTGGTACAAGATGTAAACATTTCATGGCTGGCGTTGATACGAAAGGTTGTGGTGCCTTGCGGGTTACGGTCGTATAGATCGAGCAGCTGTGATGACTTCTGTGTATCATTCTTGATTTCCGGCTGCGTGTGTGCTGGAAGCGCGGCTTTCGGTGATATATAATCGACCCAATGGGAGTTCTTCTGGAACTGGTACGGTGGCAAGTTGATCCACGCAAAGTTGGCCGCCTGGCTGTGGTGGAAGGGCCAATACTGAACTTTCACGCCTGACGCCCAGAGGTTACTTGTGCTCTTAGCCAGCCTCTCAAGAGAATTAGGTGGCCCGATATCGATAGGCTGGAAGATATGGCTAGTGGCCGTGTCATCATGCGTGGTCAAGATGCGTCGGGCCATGGGAATAATGGGCGACGCCGAACCGGCTTCTAGGAACACACAGGGCCCCAGCCGGGCCTCAATACGCTCTATAGCACTGTGGAAGTAGACGGGACTCCGGCTATGATCTACAATGGCCTCTGCGTCTATCACTTTGCTCCAGTCCTGGTCCCTAGAGCAAGCCTCAATGCGGATAGACGGGGTTCGAAATTGAAGCGTGGCAGCGACTTCGCGAAGACTGGGGAGAACACCGTCCACAAGGCTTGAATGGAAGGCGTGCGTGTTCTTTAGTCTTGTCGCCTTTATTCCACCAAACTCCTCGGCACTGACGCTCAGTGTATTCTCAACGGCCTCAATTGACGCCCGGTCGCCCGCCAGCACCACGGCTTGCGGACCATTATAGCAGGCAATATCCACGGCTAGTGCGGGGTAGTGACACTTTGTCCTCTCAATCAACTGGTTGAGCGTGGCGCTGTTTCCCTGTACTGAAAGCATCTCGCCGGTTTCGTATCCCCATAACTCCTGAATGAAGTGAGCGCGTGCGGTGATGAAGCGCAGCCCGTCTGTGAGGGACAACGCGCCGGCAACAACGAGCGCCGTAAGCTGGCCAAAGCTGTGGCCGACAATCGTATCAACTTTCAAACCGCTGTCTAGCCACGTACGAGCACTGGCATACTGCAATGAGAAGAGTAGACTGTGTAGGCTAATAAGATCTTGGACTGGTTCCGGGCTAAAGATGGCAGGGTACAGGCTGGGGAGCCCAAGTGCATGACAGGCCTGTTCGCAATCATTCTTAGGTGAATAAATAGTCAGCATCAAGTCCTCCACTACAACACACTGGCGATTAGGTCAGTTTTACTCACTAGATGTTTCTGGAGGAGCTTGCAGTTCCGGAAAAGTTCGTTGTCCAGATGTACCGTCCTTCCAGTCTGACCGCCAATACAGAGAACGATTGGGCGCTCTTTGGTTAGAACTCTCTCCTCATTAACGCCATGAGCAGGACTAAGCAGATGAGAGGTTACCTCCTCAATTGTGGAGGCCGTGAAGTTACGGCTGTATTCGAATTCGCGGTTTTGCTTGACTGACAGATTATACGCAAGATCCGCCATCATCGTGACCCCGTGGCGCTCTTTGATATCAGGCAAGGCGATTTTCAAAGCATTGCAGTATTCTCTTAGGCTCTCCGGCGTCTTCGCAGAGATAAAGAATGGGAATTTAGATGCACCAGGTGTTTGATTTTGACTATCTGCGACTCGCGGCGTATGTGTGTCGCCCGGATCCTGCACGACAATCGCGGCATTACTACCAGCTGCACCATAATTATTGACAACAGCGATGCGTCGAGGCGCATTCCACCGTCGCGTTTGGCGCGGTACGGCCATATAGTCAGGCTCTAGTGGTGGGATTTTGGGATTGAGCCGCGTGAACCCTGCCTGCTTAGGGATCATGCGCTTCTGTATCATCATCACCGTCTTGATCAGCGCGGCGGCGCCCGAGGACGCCTCCGTATGTCCTATGTTATCTTTCACGGACCCGATGTAAAGCTCATGATTGCGCTCAGAACCACCAAAGGTGCGCCGGATGCTCTCACACTCAATGGGGTCGCCAACTAGTGTGCCTAGATATATCGAGGGTTAGTCTCGCGACAGCAGGGGGATCGATGACTAGGAAAGGCCTACCGGTGCCGTGGGCTTCGACGAAGCCGACTTGTTTTGGGTCAGTCCTAGAGATGGAGAGCGCCTTTCTATATAGCGCGTTCTGTGAATCTGAAACCGGGACGGTGATAGGAGAACTATTCGCTCCCTGGTTAACAGCAGAACCAGTGATGACAGCCAATATCGAGTCCCCATCGGCACGAGCTCTTGCTAGCTGCTTGAGCAGCACAAGTCCAGCCCCCTCACCCCGACAGTATCCATTAGCACTAGCATCGAAGGCTTTGGAGGCGCCCGTTGGACTCAAGAATGACGCAGCGGCGAGGTTCTGGAACAAGGCCGGGCTAGTGATTACACTGACACCACCCGCCAGGGCCAAAGAGCACTCGCCACTCCTAATTGCCTGCTCATACTCATTAGGAGCGAGTCCTGGGGACCGGAAGGGGGTCAATTGCTTACCGTCACAGCAGAATGTATGGCAACAGCTCCAGATGAACAGGCGGTATCATATGTAATCGACGGGCCATTCCAGCCAAAATAGTGACTTATTCTTCCACTGACGAATGCTCGTAGCGTCCCGAGTGCTGAAAAGGCTGTTGCATCGTGACTTGCGACATTATCGCCGTAATCCACACACCCTACACCTAGATAACAGCCAGTGTCTGCTGGAAATCTTTCTGAAGATGCTCCAACGCCGAAATAGCCCGCCGACTCGAGAACCTCATATGCCACTTGCAGCACAAGCCGTTGTTGCGGGTCCATGTACTTCGCCTCTCGTCCTGATAAGCCGAAGAAGCGGTGATCGAAGTGGTCGGGGTTGCGTAGGTAATTTCCCCAGAAAGCACCATTCTTAGGCTCTCGCGTTACTTCGGAGACTTTGAAGCGATCGGAAGGGAGCGGTCGAACTGTCGATTTTCCGTCCTGGATAAGTTTCCAGAACTCTTCGAGCGAGTCGGCATCCGGGTAGCGACACGCCATACCGATGATGGCAACGGAGGATGCGTCATCAAATTCAGCGACGGCGTCGGCGTCATTATATGAAAATGGAGATAATGATAACGATGATATACTCTTTAGGGAGCGAGGCACTGTCGCCTCGGCACCCAATAGGACAATGTCCTCGCCTCGAACACCACCGTTCGTGATGGCAGTACGTACCGTTTTATACCAGTCACATTGCTGTAGTAAGATGGAATCTATAGCAATTTCCTGCAAAGTACCCTCAGATATAATTTTTCCATCGAGATTTGACCTCAGGGGTAGAACCAACGAGGCAACGCTAGGTAATTGGAACCGCGCGTCGCGTTGGAACAATGTCTTCAGCGACCGCACACCGTCCTCATGAGCTGAACGGCAGTGGTAGCGGCCTTGGACAGGAAGATTCTGGATTGAAAAACCTAGCGCTGAAAGCTGGTCTCTCATGGGTTGCGCATCACGATCACGAGTTGTAACGGTGACGCGGGTCACGTCGGTCACGCAGGCGATGTACGACTACTTAAGTTAGTGAGGGCGTCCTCGTATTGATCTAGATGGTCATTATTTTGACTCACGCTTGGGTATTTTGTCAAAATGCTGTTCAGCTCGTCGTATTCAGCCTGCGAACCCCATCCAACAGACAAGCATACAGCCTGTGTTTCTGACTTCTCCAGCTCCAAAGCGTCAGCTTCCACGAGAGCGCCAATACAGACGGCGATACGGAGTATAGTAGTAGCATTAGTCACGAATTCGGTCTTATCCTTAGCACTAGCTACCGCTGCGGCGGCTAGAAATCCGATACAAAAGCCTTGGATGTCGTGAAGTCTGTAGTCTGAGTTTGCCGATGCAAGGGGAGTAAAGATCGCATTTTGGATCTTTGTTGTGGCTATGAGCCAAAAATCGACCACGTGGGAAAGCACCGTGACCACGTCCTGCAGGATATTATCATGGCGAACCTGTGTCTGTGTCAGAGTGATCAATTCCCCGCTTTCGAGGAACTGGCGAAGATTGTGAAGACTGTGCTGGCCGCGGACGCTCTTGAACCTTGAATGGGTCGCCGAGATGGTAGGCCATAGAGATTCAAGTTCTGCGATTGCTTCGAGGAGAAAGCCCAGGTCCGGGTTGGCCTTTATGGTCGACTGCAACTGAGAGAGATCTTCAGGAGTGAACCTGGATCGCTTGGGACCGGCTACGAGTAGAGCCTCCCTTGGTACGGTTTGCTTTGAAGAGGCCATCTTGGTAGAGGGCGTAGAGAAGGTTTCCGTTTCTGCCGAAGCATTAGACGACTGTGAGTAAGATGTCGAGCCGGACTCACGCCCTACTATGTTCTTATCGAGGAGTGAGGGTATAGAGATTCAACAGCAGAACAACATGCCTTAAAATGGCCGATAACTACAGCAGGGGCAGATCTACTAGAATATACTGCAGGCGAGCTTAATTGACATCTCGTTATAGAAAATTTCTCTACGCTTGAGAAGATAAATCTCGTAGCAAAATGGGTAAAGAGTGCGTGTTAGAACCAGAGTCGATCTACTCGGGGCTGTGGCGGGTCACTATCGCCCGCCCAATGCTATACTTGGGACCCCGTCATGTAAAGCAAGCTACACTCGGCGTCCCCTCCACAATCACTACTCGGCCCATAGAAGGAGGCTGCATCGATATTCGGGAGGCCCCGAAGAGCCCATANTKGGCTTTCAAAACTAGTTCAAGTTTGCAGCACTAGCCTTTTGGTCAGCTCCTGGTCACCCAGACTGAATCTCATGCCAAGGAATGTAACTCGCCAGTACATCGAGAAAAATTTACAATTGTATACTTATCTGAAAATCTAATCGCCAAAACTATGGATTTGTCTCTCAAACAATCACATCTCCATGGGAACCGAGCAGTTCCAATTGTCTCTCTACTCATAAGCCTGGTGGTGCTGGGCGTGGCCTCACACCTGTTGCGGGTGTGGTGGCGACTCCGATACATCCCGGGCCCGTTCTGGGCCAAGTTCACCAACGTACAGCGCGTGCTCTGGGTTGCAACGGGTCGTTCACATGAGATTCATCAAGCGATACACGACAAATACGGCGAAGTAGTACGGTTCGGACCAAACATGGTGTCTCTGGCCAACCCGTCGTGGATTCCGCAGCTGTACCCTGTGCGTCCCGGGTTTCCTAAGGTGAGCTGGCGTGATGAAGTCACCTGTTTTTTCCCTCCAAATTTAGCCTGGAAAAGGATTATACTAAGTTAGAGTGAAGAGTGATTTTTACCGCACGCTGATGCCGTATACACGCAAAGGGGGTGCCCTTCCCGCCGTGTTCAACACACGCGACGAGGAGCTACACAAAATTATTAAGACACCGATCGCACCGCTCTTCTCCATGTCTAACGCACTACCACTAGAAGTGTTTGTTGATAAAACAATCGCAGTTATGACGGAGCAGCTGGATAAGCGGTTTGTGGGGTCGCAGATCCCGTTTGACCTGTCCGACTGGCTGCAATTTTTTGCCTTTNGATGTCATGGGTACACTAACATTTTCCAAACGCTACGGTTTTTTGGAACAGGGAAGAGATGTAAATAGCATGTTGAGTACGATCTGGGAGTATATGAGTAGGGCGTCGACTGTAAGGAGCATAACCAGCATATTCTTATCGCGGCTAGGATATTACGGCTAACAAGCTCAGATGACACAAATTCCTTGGTTCGACGAGATCTGGAACAAAAACGCCTTCATAGCTAGGTTTCGCAAAGCTACCGGGTTCACTATTTTGGGCCTCGTGGCCAAGTACATCGCCGAGCGGAACGAGGCGCGCATATCTGGCAAGGGGGCCGAGCAAGGACGCGGTGACCGCGACATGCTCTCCCAGTTCTTCGAGCTCACGGCCAAGAACCCGAGTTTACCACCATGGTCCGTCACGGCATGGACCTTCTCCAACGTGATTGCTGGTTCGGATTCCACTGCCATCGTCATGAAGACAGTCTGGTTCAATCTCCTCGCATACCCGGAGACTCTCAATCGCCTGCGAGCAGAACTTCTCGAGGCGGACCGTATTACTGGCGGTCTAGCGAAGCCGTACCCGTCGTGGAAAGACGTCTGCAACCTTCCATACCTGGACGCCGTTATTCAGGAGGGTCTGCGTATGCACCCACCGTTCTGCTTACCTTTCGAACGTGTGGTGCCCAAGGGGGGTCTCACAATTGGCAACACTTTCTTCACCGAAGGAACCGTTGTCGGCATGAGCCCCTATGTGGCTAATAGGCACCGGCCAACGTTTGGCGACGATGCTGAAATTTGGAACCCCGACAGGTGGATGGTGCCCAAGGAATTAAGGCAGAAGCGCGAGGCGGCTATGATGACGGTGAGACACCTTTCGTGCCATGCAATGCATGCAATTATAAATTCCAGAAAACACGGTTAATTAAGATTATGACGTATAGTTTGGTGCCGGAAGGCGAATCTGCCTCGGACGGCATATTGCCATGCTAGAGCTGAAAAAAATCGTCCCAGCCTTGGTTCTACGATACGAGGTATTTAGAGAGCGGATTCATCGTGTCACGCAAAACTGTGAAGCTAATGCCTTTAGTTTAAACTCATCGACCACAAGAGGTATATAATAGAGAATCGATGGTTTTTCCGGCAGTATGGAATCGACGTGACAGTAATAAATCGCGGGGCAGAGAATCGAGAATGAACAGTGGTAAACATCTGCACCAAAAGGCGGGTATACTTGACCAAGAGAATTAGATATGTATGTATCAAACCANGTGATTATCACATGAGAAAAATCAAGTGATGAGTAGAAAATGAAAGAGCCAATGGTCGTCGATAAGTGACTAAGGAAACAAAGTAAATGATTGCCATCTAGTACCTACTATCTACCATGACAGACATGTCTAATCCTGGTTCGCACTGAAAACCCCGGGTAAGCAGATAATTGACGTATCCCGGGTATATTTCTTAGCTTTAACTAGACATAGGCACACACACAGATACATATATATATATATCTATTCATACGTTGCTGTCTAGGTGTGGGCAGATATGTTTTCTGCCTCCCTGGTTCAACAGTCGGCTCATGTTATCGATTGATTGCCAAAAAAATGGCTTCCTCAGCTTACAATCCGACGAACGCACGACATACGGCAATGGCGCCGTCTTCATGTTTGGCACGTCCACTAACACCCCCCCAGCTAGAAATACCGTCTTCGTCCGCGACGGTGATAGTCAAAGTTATAGACTCGTAAGTTAGTTGCTGATTTTCCTTAGGCCTGATTCTTCACAGAACTAAGGGCGCAGCACCACCTCTCTCTTTCTAGATCCGGCTCTATTCTGGCGGCCTTCAATGAAGGGTTTAGACGGCATTCATGTTCCCATATACTGTTTTCTTATCTCACATGGGAATCGTCATGTGCTGTTCGACCTTGGTGTTCGGCGCGACTGGAACAACTATGCCCCGAAAACTGTCGATCTAATTCGTAAAACGACACAATGTCAGACAGAGCACAACGTATCTGAGATCCTGGACGCGCACGCGGCGGCCCAGCCTAGCCAGTCCTCGTCCGGCGTTCATAGTGCTGACATCGAGGCCATCATCTGGTCGCATCACCACTTCGATCACATCGGCGACCCGTCCACTTTCCCAACATCTTGCACGCTCGTCGTCGGCCCCGGCGTGCCCCGACTCTGTTGGCCGGGATATCCAACCAAGCCAGACGCGATGGTCCTGGATTCCGATGTTGCGGGACGTGTCGTGCAGGAGATCGACTTTGCCAGCCAGCCTCTCCGTGTTGGCGGCTTCGATGCTTTTGATTACTTCGGTGATGGCTCGTTCTATCTCCTAGACAGCCCTGGACACAGTGTTGGCCACATGACAGCACTGGCACGCGTGACGACGGGTGGTGCTGATGGTGACTCATTTGTCTTCATGGGCGCCGATGCGTGCCATCACCCAGGCGTGCTGCGGCCGACCAAGTATCTGCCTTTGCCGGCACAAGTTGCGCCGTTGTCCATGGTGCAGTTTCCTACCATCCAGGCATGCCCTGGGGAGGTCCTGCAGCAAATACAGCGCAATGGCGAGGCCGTAGAGCCGTTCTTTGAGGTTTCGCCCGCGTTATTCCCCGACCACGAGGCGGCGAAAGAGACAGTGCGTAAGATTGCTGAACTGGATGCTGCGGATAACATATTTGTAATCTTGGCGCACGATGAGTCAATCAAGAATTCCATCGACTTGTTCCCGTGGCCCATCAATGGGTGGAGAGCCAAAGGTCTACGGTCAGCAACACGTTGGTTGTTTTGTAAGGATTTTGCCGGTGCACTGAAACTAGGCGACTCGACACTTGAGACCGCTTCGTGTTTCACTTGAGGAAACAGTGTCCGCGTATCTCGGTTATGAGGCAGTATGTGCGCAAGAGATATTTCTCATAAGTTCCAACCACCACCTATCTAGTCTAGATACTATATCTAATTACTGAGTATTAGCAAGTAAGGCCAAAACCAGTAGGCAGCCTTCGTGATCGTACGTACATTGATCATAGGCACAATTAGGTCAGAATAGTAGTATCTCATATCAGTACTCTGACTTTATTCGCTAAATTACACCTAACCAGGATTCATAAGGAGTCTTTATTACTGTGATAAATTCTCGGGAGTATCTTCCTAACAGGTCCTCAACTATGTACAGTGCTAACCTGAGTCCCTATATACATACACTAGTATGCAATCCTATTCCGTATCAATCTTTATGTTGATAGGTAGGCCAGTGTTAGCGAGCAGCGACATGACGTCGCCCAGCTGCCCTGTTGTGCATGAGAATTTGATGGAGACACTATGTGAGAGCGAATCAGGCGCATTACCCTGAGGACTCTGATCTCCCGCTAACGCTTCAAAACCGGGCATTACCATCAATTGAGTAACATCCCGCCCTTCTGAATCAGGTATATCCACTGCTGTCGGGG
>JAPESX010001097.1:0-11638 GCA_029590615.1 Nemania bipapillata | reverse complement strand
AAATATCGCTCTACGGGCGACAGTACGTGCAACTGGTGGTCGATCTTCCCCGACTGCCGCACCTCCGGCTCCACCACCTCCACCGCCACCTCCAATCTCCGCACCTGCTCCCCCTTCTTCAATATCTCCTCCATCTACTACCCCATCAGAGGCGCGATCAGCCACGGCTCGACCACGTACAAACTCCAGCCTACGTTCCACAATGCTGGATCCGAGCTCCTATACCTTGGCACCCACTAATGGCTCTGGAACGAAAAGCCCAAGCCCCACAGGCAGCGCAATCGCGAGTCCCCGTGCGACGGGGGGAAATGGGGAGCGGTTTATCGTGCAGGATACTCGATGGAAGTTTGTTAGCGAGGCCTCGCTACCAAAACCCCGGTCATTCCAAGGCGGTGGTGTCAAGAGATACCGCGCTGGTCGTGGTAGCAGCGTTCCCTTAGATCTGAGCGCACTTTAGAAAAAGGCACGCTCATATCCACTCAAATTGAGGCTTATCTGGCAGAAGAATAGTTCTCGTTAGACTTAGTAACTTACTCTTGCCCTAAACATATGATGATAGTTTCAGACTACGGGCATATGAGAGCAGATTAGGTAAGGAGACTCGGTTACATACTTGTGGGAAATGCCAGACTCTCTCTCTAGCATCAGCATCACTTATAGTCAAATGAAGAGGCCAAAACGAAGCATTTTTGTAAAGTAGGCTTGATAGTAGCTCTTCGGATAAATTATGGGAAACTTGCTATGCATGTCTGCCTGAATTAAAACGACTGCGTATTATGAATAAAAGTCTTAAAGCTGCGCTGCGTATCGTAACCTACGGAGATCAGTGGTACGGCCCGAAATCATAAAGCCAGGACTAATCTATCTCCTACATAGAACAGACTTATTCACCATGCTGTACTCTACGTTTGAAGATAAATTTCATAAATCCCGAGTACGCTTTTCATTAGATAGGATCTATTGTTGATAGTTTGGTCAGAAACCAGCTCACTAACTCTATGCTATTCACCTCGCCGCCTGCTTGCCATTCTTGTGCATGACCACCTAGTGTAACTAACAAATAAATGAAACCAGAGGGTTTCATTTATTCTCATACCCGGTATTGGAGAGTAGGGTATGGGGAAAAAACCCCTTGTTGCAACTAGGGAGAAATATTTCGCAAAGATAACTAGCCTACCCTATGTTCTCAGTTTTCAGACGGTCATGTAAGAGCGAGACAGAGATGGAGCTATCAAGTCCGGCCCTTATACTCGACGGCAAACACAAAGAGACTTGGTCGGTTAGGCTACCGTAGAGAAGGGGAAACCAGGGAAGGAAAATAGAAGACTAGACGAGCATAACCGGAAGGGAAGGAGGTGGCCAGAGGGGTTGGGATTTACCAAATCGAGGAAGACATTCTGTATGACCTAGAATCATGGTATCCGTCGGATCGTATAATAGAACGGCAACGTCAATACTATTAGGCCCAGCACCGTGGATGCTGAGGCGGAATGAGACGGAATGATATTGAAGGATCAAGGAAGAGTAGGACGACCTGTTAAAATATGTGGTCTGCCTCTCACTCAGAGATGTTACCAGAACTTGTCGGTGTTTCCGCCGGGCATAACACTAGGTAACAACTCCCTTTGGTGGTTGTCATTCCAGTAACCCACGCCATCCATATTCTTCACCATATTAGCCGCCTTTCGTATAAGCCCCTCGACAGCCCCACTTGCAAGTAGCTCTGTCGGCGTCCACTTAACTTCATTGCCAAGCTCCAGCTTTTCATTCTGTTGGAATGCTGTGGAGAGAGTCTCGGACTTCAAGGTAGCCTCGTACCATACTAGTGGCATATCAGGACATTTACCGTTGCTTTTATTGCGGGCAAATTTGAGCTGAATGTACTGATGACTTTCAACTCTTTTTAGTCGGTCCATTTCCCAAACCTCACTGATGTACAGTCTCTGGACATCCTTCTGGGAACTAAGCCGAGTTGAAGAGGTATTTTTGACGCTCACCTCACTATTACAACAAGCTATATTGCGCGTCCGCACTGCGAGAACCTCTATATCATAGCTTTTGTTGTAAGCCACCTCTAATTCCGGTATTCGATCATTATTGGGCCTTGCTGGACAGTCAGCAACGAAGTAGCAGGACCAGCATGTCGAAATCAAACTTACATAACTCTTAGTGAATGTACGAGCTCTTTAGCGAAGCGCTCACATATATCGTTCAAATTCTGTGATACCGAAAGCACGATTTGGAAATCCCATACCCTTTTGGTGCAGTGTACTGCGAAGCAATTCTGGTCAGGTTTAAACGGCTTGACTCTGCTGGTAAATCTTGTCGCATCTATGTCTACCATGAATTCAAAGTCCGTACCCTCCAAGGTTTTTGACCGACAAGTAAATTCGTAAGTGGATGACCTTTCGTCGGTCAGGCCCTTCCAGCTACCATTGTTGTCACAAATGTGAGCAATGTGGTTGGCATCAGACCCCAAGCTCGTTAGAATCCGCGAAAATAAGAGTTTCTCTCTAGTCGTGTGCCTTTTGCTGAGTTCAGTTTGAATCTGGTCCAACTTATAATGCTTCTCATCGTCGTCATCACCTAGCTCCTGAATGTGGGTTTTTTTGACATTTAGAAAGCAGAATCTTCCTAGATCTATCCTAAAATCGATATATCCTAGCCACATTGTCAAGGGAGTGATAAGCCGCACCAATGACTTGTTGATAGACATCATCATAGTAGGGTTGAAATCTGGAAAGGCGCCGAGAATAACCGGGTGTGAGCCAGCCTTTTGATTCATGGTCATGTGAAAAGATCGGTCATCTGCTTCATGGTTCTGAGAAAGCTGTGGCTCGCGTTCCCTCCTGGGCGGCGAGGCTTGTAGATCAAGTCTATCGCTTCGATCCTTTCCACCCCTTAGTTTTGACTTGTTATTGCCAATTTCCCTAACTTCTCCCCAGAGGCGTTCAAAGGGGTCATTTTTGCTGGGCTTAGACTTTTCGAGGGTTATAGGATGAGAGGAGACATCGTGTAGAGATGTTATTAAATCCATTGAGATTCTACCAGTTCCTTCGGCTTTAGGTTCATCTGATCCAGGTAGATCTGCACGATCCGTATCAAACTCAAGGACAGACTCGAGGCCATTCTGAGGCAGTGATGCTGTCAACTCTAAACAACCATGGCTAGTCCTGGATTCAGCTCTACCGCGTGCCGGAGGAGACTTGGATCGGCTCGTGGCCTTTGAGTGCTGGTTCCGAGAAATGCTCACACTATTTCCCGGAGGAGGGTCATCCGTATTGGTTAAAATATAATAGCCTGATTCGTCTTGTGAGGAGGCAAGTAGCTGTTGCGTTGCCCTCAATTTATCATCAGCAGTACAAGAAGCCTTGCTTGGTATTAGCTGATTGGACATGGACGTCTGAAGTCTGGCAGTGTCGTATGTCTGGAGACCAAAGTTACGTTTGATCTCTTCTGGAGCTGCAATACCAGAAACCCAATTTTCAATTTTTGGCCAGAGAATAGATTGATCATCTATTCGATCTGGTAATAGTTGAATCGTGCGGGCATCTGATCTTGGTGGACTTGGAGCACCCTTGCCTGGATACTTCCAGTTTTTCAATCTGAAAGCGTTGAATTCTTCTGTGCTTCCATCTTTTACAATTGGCTGGATGGTATCGGATATAGGCGCGGTTTTTGCCCAACCTTGGTTGTCCGGATTCAGCCGCACGATGACGCCCTTCCGAATGATGGAAGGGTAGCGAAGATCCGTATGTGGCCAATCACAACGGTCTAGGATATAGCTTCTCAGAAGCTTATCATTTCTATCAGCTAGGAGTCTGTATTCCCCTCTTACTGATCTATCTCCCTCGTTATATAGAAATATTTCGACGACTTGCCCCATTCCTCTTGGGGTTGATGACTAAATAATCAGTCTCGCGGTTCTTAGAAAGCCAAAGAAGTATTAAATCACAGACTCACAAGCAATCGGACTAGCGTATCAAGCTTCTGCTTGGCTTTGGTAACTCCATCAACTCCGGATGCTCCGATATAGACTATACGTCCATCGGAGCCAAGAATCAATCTACTATCAGTAAGCTGCTGTATTTTAGACAGCGCGCTTTCTGGAATTATCTTTCTTGTTGTGATGCCCTTTTTAAACGAATGTTCTGGGATATTCCAAGTACCCCGGGTGTTGCACATGGCAACATCGCGAGGATATAAGTATTTGGTGGAAATATCGATCTTTTGGCCTGGTTGGCATTTATCTCTCCGCCAATCTTCGAGACTAATTATCTTAGTGCTCATTTCCTGTGGCCTCGTTAGAAATATTGAATAAATAACAGCATAAGCAAGGACTAACGACCCCTTTCTTAATCTCTTTCTGGACTAACTTATCCAGGATACCTTTCACCAAAGATACCACCTCCACTTCGTTTTGGGATACGCATTTGATCCTAAATCCATGAATGGTAGAATCGTATCTGATCTCCCAATTCTGTGTGGCAATTAGTCACGAAGCTTCAATCACAAGAAATGCTAAGTAGATCGAAAGAGTAAGGTTACCTTGTCATGTCTGTATAAGGCCTCGTAGAAGTCTTTTGCTCCATCTGCTCTAAGGACCCAGTTGGAGCTTAAAATAAACTCCATGGGCTCAATACCATGTAGACGCGCAGCACTCGTCCTTGTCGTCTCAGAGGTGATCTTGGCGGAACACTCTGGCACGGGCTGCTGGGTGGTATAGGTGGCAACAGGCCATTGGGATGCCATGTCTAAGTGGTGACTATAGCCTTTACTTAGTTAGAATATATTGTTCTCTTTGGGGTACGGTTTAGATTGCATATAGCCCACCGGAGAGGTGAAGCGATAGTGTGAAGGTGGTAAGGTATCATAGAAGAAAACAGTGAAACGCGAATAAATAAGATGAACAATGGAGTAGATAACTGGCTACACGATAACCATACGGGCCTCTTTAAATCTGTTAGAAGCCCCAATTAGCCGATACCAACCCGGATTGGTAGATAGATACCAAAGAAGGTTTGGCTAGTTTGTATGGGCTAAGGATGGTTGCTTGAAAAGTGTTGGTGTTACAGTTGCTGCAAAACAAGGCTTTGAGGGAAATCTTCAACGGTAAATATTCTTGGTGATGGTGTTTGAAGATGATATTTGTGGTATGAGAGGGGTTTGTTGTGTATTAGAGAGGTTTGTGGTCCCTAGACAAGCTAAGCAGACTAAGGAGGAAATATACTAAGAAGAAAGAGAGGTGTTGGAGATGACAAGGAAATGAAAGGACCTGAGGATTGGATAAAATGGAGTATTTAATGGCAAGTGCAGTGGCAGCCAGAGTAGAATATGCATACAGTCCCGCTAGGTCCCGTAATGCCCCTCGAGCAAGCCCAAACTAAAACAGACATATGAGTGTGGGTTGATCTGCCAATGCTGGTTGCAAGAGTATAGAGCAAACCAAATGAAGAAGAAAAAAGACTACATCTGTGTACGAAATGCAGCCGACCTACTAAGTGATTGCTTAGAGCACCCAGTTCCAGTGGACTCGACTATCTGGTGTATATTAGCACCGAGTGTATATTGCAAGGCATATATTTTCCCAGGTGTGGGTAAATGAAAACCGAGGTCATCATCACAGTAGTGTGTTGTTGGAGCAAGGACAGAGAGAAGTTCGGCGTAGCTTAAGGCTTGCGGAAATACGAGATTACTTACAGATGTATTCTCAAGAGAAGTAGGGTAGTAGGGTAGACAAGCTACTTTATGGTGCCGCCAATCACAATAGTCGGTGGGAAGAGACCATGCGCATGAATGAGTTTGTCTGCGATGGGCATATGTCGCAGCGGAGGATATTGGGGAACTGGACCAATAAGTTAGAAAAGGCCACAAACAACTTGGTTGATTGAGACAGAGAGAAGGCTTATGAACAGGAATTGTTTCTTAGTTGTCCAAGATAATATCCCGAGGAAGAGGTTAGAATCCAGGTAGGTGGTAGGTGTGTGAACATCTAAACAACCCGGAGTATCGTACCTGGCTGTAAAATTGGAGCGTGTCGCTAGGAGGTACCAAGGTACCCAGGAACAACATTTGAAGCACTTGTAGGTGCTCTCCTTTTTTTCTGCTTCTTGCCTCCTGCCTCCTACCTCCTGCCTCCTGCCTCCTGCCTCCTGTCTCCTGCCTCCTGCCTGCTGCTTCCTGCCCCCTTAGGTACCCTCTGCCACCCTGCCTGTTGTTTCTCCTGAATATGCAATGCAATCAGCACACCCCTGGATATCATATGTTTAACCGGCAGAAATAAAGGAAGTGAACTAATCCTACGTAATGAGTCTGCTAGGTACCATGTATAAAGCACCTCCTATGAACTTATTAAGGTGGCTTATATTTGATAAGTGTAGGCTCTGTGTGAAGGCAACGACAGAATCAACGTTACCTACATGTATACAAGACCTATTGACATTGGTACATACCAAGTATATGTGGGTTGGGTAGGTGCATACATACAATGATACATCCATGTAATAGGTGCGGTGAGCCTACCTACAACCCGTGAAGGTACCTAGGGAGGTAGTTGCTCATGATACCTCTAGGTAGAACTCAACATTCCTTGGAAGGCTTTATCACATGGTCTGTAATTGGGTTATACTGCCGTATTGCTCCTGCCATGACTAGACACGGGATGGATTATACACGCCTGTTTGTTTAATACCCTTTTTGATGTGATACATTGAGCGTTTTATTATATAACCGACTTTTCTATTTTATTGTATGTAATTTTGTCTCCTGCATATGTGGTAGGGAATCTACACTTGTTTTGACTTTACTCACCGGCTATTTCATCACCCTTCATGGACTAGAAGGATAATCAAGTAGAAGAAAAGAAACTAGTATCGAAGACTGTAGACATCTTAATGTGTCGTAAACAACGTGATACAACCATTATAGTATGGCCGCTGTCATAGACCATCTAACGAGACACAACCTCTCCACCCACGCTCCTTCGCTGCCCTACGTGATCAATGAAAGGTGTGATCGCCTCATGTAGCTGGCTGTGAGAGAGCCAACCCATTCGTATATATCCAGCGGGCCGTTGTCTCCTTGTCGTGAACTCACAAGCTACAACAGAATGAAACAAAACCTTTCTCTTTCGGCGACCTGAGACGGTGCCCTCAATGGACGATTCAAGGCCAAGTGAGCACCACTGGGATTTCGTTGTTCTGTCTCCGTAGCCTGTTTGTCCGGGCTTTCAGTGCCAAGCTGCAGTAATTCTGCGAGTAATCGTTCCTTCCAGAGCATTAGATGCATGTAGACTTGGTTTTGTGGGAAGGGGTTGTAAGGAGCTTGGAATAAGATTAGTAATTAATTCTCCATGGTCTTCACGAGGTCGATGGTCCTCTGTAGAGTCACGTGGGAGGGGGGAGAATGCGGGTATAATGGGGCCTACCTTATGTATGTACCTAGGTACCTAGGTAGTTTAAACATGTATCTACTATGTACCTTCTAATACTTCCATGTTTCTCAATCGAGATCGGACTGGCCTTATTTTGCTAATAGGCCTATGAATTAGGCTTGACAGTCTGTATTACAGTGTAGCAACTATCAAGACTTTTTTATGCTACTAGCATCGTTGTTGGCTATAATACATTTGCGCGCGAGAACGACTCAATAACATTTACCTGGGGTCCTCCCGAGAGCTGTACAGCACTTAAGCCCCAGATCCCGGACCCACCCAAGGCTGGCCGAGCTACCTATCCCGACTGGAGAAGTATGTAATTCGAGGGCTGAAGCTGGAGCCGCCAAGTACCTGCCTACGTCAAGTCAAATTCCTTGCTGAACGCAGGCCGAAACTATTTGGAGCAGTACGGGAAAGAAAGAAAGAAAGACAGAAATTTCGGTTGGTATTTTGTATATGCAAGGTTAAGCATCCCTGTAATCCATTATTGGCTGTCTCTCTGCCAACATACAGAATATATTATATGGCTTAATAAGATCGTCATTTAGTGGGTGCTCCCCTGACCCTATTTCCTGGATGCGCAAGAGAGCCGCATACTGTGGGCCAATTTAGACGCCTTGAAAATATTAAAGTAGAAGTAGGTATTCTGTATTTACTTTGAGTATATCATAGTATGCATAGGCGCGTTTGCCGAACTACCCAGTAACTAGATGCTGTGGCAGCATCAATCATATTTGTTGTTTTCTTTGCTTTTCCTTTTTTTCTTAAAAAAAAAAACAAGACATCAAAAACATTAGTCTAATGAACAATTTTGTAGGGAAGGTATAAACAACATTGTAGCTGAGTACCTATCACGGTAGCTTCTAGGGTTTACTCTATTTAATCAGCTGCGAATGGTTTTCTAAGCCGGAATACTACTTTCTAGCGGTGCATCGTAGTTAAATACTAGGTAGAGGGAAGGAACTGTACAGGTCCTGTATATAGGCTAGTCCCACACCTAGTGGCCCTAGTGGTCTCTCTATAACCAATACAACTTATTTGGCTGGCCTTCCTTCTAATACCTAGGTAGTAGTAATGAATAACTCTAATTGAGTTGTAGAAGATTAGGCCTAGATGCCTACTACATAGGTACCTAATGGTATATCCCATAGTGGCCTCTAGTGGGTCTTAGCGGAGCTTCTTGACGGGAAAATGACGAATTCTAGACAGCACATTCGAGCTACGCGTTTGCTGGGCTCCTCGGTCTTTGTAGCTTCGGTCTAATTCTTAGATGATTTACCGCTTTTTTATTCCGACAGTACATGCTACATTCCTACGTTGATCTCGCACCATATACGTTCTGCGGTGTTCATGGTATCTAGAGACATAATAAGTAGTATAGGATTCGACAATAATAAGACATTGGTTCTCGCTACCTGAAAGTCCGAATGGGTATATGCAACATCGCATAGAGAGGGAAATTTTAAGTATCATCAAATGAAAAGTGCCTTTGTTCGTACATTTGGTCATGTAAATTTGCCTAGTTGATTGGCCCATCCTCCAATCGGATGGGCAAACAAGTTTTGTATCATCAAGCTCGTTAGGCCCTTTAAACGCCTTCGCCATACCGAATGTCCCATAACGTAATATCCTGGTTGATTAGGGGTTGAGAAGTCGCCAAACCATCTATCCGGCCATGCTATGAGTCCAATAGATTGAGTCGTACCTCAAGAGTGAATATGTAGTAATTGTAGTGTAAGCGGGGATCTTTCCGACTTATCGAGCGGTCTTATACGGAAATGATGAGCCCGCCTGAAACGGGAGGACGGCCGCTAAGTTGATGTGCTGTGGTCTATTCGGCTCCCTTCACGTTGCGCTTCACATTAAGTGCCCACCTTAAACGGCCCAGCACTTGTTTCGTCTCTTCTATAGTCCTTAACTGCTCCTCTTCCCTCTTACGCGCGTTTTCCTTGATATCTCGCAGGGCTTCTTCTTGTTCACGTTTATAGGCTTCGAATTGTTCGCTGATTTCGTCCTTCTGCCCCCTCAAGTCTCGAATATTGACATCTTGTTGATCACACAGATCTCGTAGGACATTGATCCTCTCATCATCTCTTAGTCTCTCGTCAACCAACGCTTTGACTCGTCCGTTCATGGTTTCCACAGTGCGTTTGACCTCTTCGCCTTGATCTTTCCAATGCGAAGAAATGGCGTTGTACCGACCCTCCATTAATGTGGCGTGCAAGGTGGCCTCTTCAACCTGAGCTTTGGTAGACCGGCGAGTGCTTTCCATTTCCTCTCGCCATATCCGTTCCTTTTCTTGAGCATCCGCCGTACGCTTCTTCTCTAGCTCGACTGCACTTTGCAAATGCTCCACCTGGCGTTCTTTTCGGCTCAGAAGAGTCTTTGTGACACTAGCTTCTAGAAGTCGCGATTCATATTCCGATATCATCCGCTCCATTTTATCCTCAACCAGCTTCGCGGCTTGTTTCGACTCTTCCGCCTTAAGTCGTTCAATCTTCAAGTCACGTCTTAGGACTTCGTTGTCAGATACTAACTTGTTTATCACTCGACCTGTCTTCCCGAGTCCAGCCTTGCCAACGGCGCCATCCCATTGCGGTGACCCCTCACGGCCGGGAGAATGCTCGTCGCCCAATGATGTATCAGGGACGTGAAGGAATAACGAGTGGTCTGCTTCGTTCTCTCCGCCCCTTGAGACTCTATCGCTGGATGACATCGGCGAGTTTACGTTATAAGATCTCGATAGGTTAGGATTAGAAGATTTTGGCCTCAAAGTTGGCGTGGATATGCCGGGAGCTTGTTGCGGTTGAGAGCTATACGACGTGGCGCTAATGTTGCTATTTAGTGAGCTGGCGAAGCCGCTGTTGCGGGCGGATGGGGGTTCGGAAGATGAGGTATCTGAGGAGGCGTCAAAGCTCCGGACAGTTCTTATTGTAGATGCAACGTGGTAGTTGTTGACTGTATCATTAGATGTGCCGTTAGAGCGTACAGGATTCATAGCGTTCGAGGCAGGCGAGAGCTTTGGGTTCGAAGTCTGGTTTAAAGCAGCATATAGATATGTGGATGCTGTGTACAATACGCGTTGGTTAGCTACTATGCAATGCAATATGATGCCTTATTGTGCTTTGCTAGAACAAACCAGGTGTTTCGCTTTGTTCGCAAGTACAAGGTAAAAGGGATATAAAAGCGTCGGAAGGTTTGGCCGATCAAAATAGGCCAGGTGAAAGGAAGACCAAATGAATGGGCATACCCGCGACGGTCTCGTTGGCAGCGTGAGAATTAGAGCTATTAGTTGGTATATGGTTTGGCCGTGATTTATGTAATCGACTGGACATTTCTAAACATGTGATGTAGGCGACGATCGGTGGTGGTGGTTTGAAGCGTGGCTGACGAGGACGCACTCTAGTTGAAGAATCTACATGAGCTTCATCAACAATGCTGGCTTCAATCGATACTGCTATGCGGAATATTTGCTTTTGACGGAGGGCCCAAGGCTGCAATGGCAATGGCAACGATGGTCGTGACAGCGAGCGTGACAGCGAACGTGGCAGTGAGCAGAGCAGGAGCACTAAGAAAACGGATAGAGAAAAGAGGCCTACATGTGACACGACAGGTTATGAGTAGAGTATATTTTATGCAAGGAGATGTAGTCGTCTGTCTGGTAGAATAGTAATAACGGGATGATGACCTTGTTATCAGGTACCTATCCTCTTTTTTTACTACTACAAGGTAAGTAGCATAAGAAGCATAAGTCGAGACAGGGAGACCCCATCTCCACTATGTATGTTCTGCTTGCCGAAACACGAAGGTACGGCTTTGGTAACTATCTAGCTCGGTGGGGTACTTTAAGTACATCTGCACTACCTAAACCACTCTGTGCATGTACAAAATAAGTACTACC
The DNA here is from genome assembly GCA_029590615.1 of Nemania bipapillata. Taxonomy (NCBI): domain Eukaryota; kingdom Fungi; phylum Ascomycota; class Sordariomycetes; order Xylariales; family Xylariaceae; genus Nemania; species Nemania bipapillata. The sequence goes on along the minus strand of JAPESX010001097.1, from coordinate 302 downwards.
TAACCTACCTAGGTTAAAGTATATACCCAGGTAGAGGGAAGGCACAGTACAGAAAGCTATAAGGTTTACACACACTATATAAGCTACCTAGTCTCACGTCCGGTGGCCTGCACTGGTCTCCATAACCAATACAACCTATTTTGGCCTGCAGTCTACGGGAAGCATGTCCTGATTTTTCTTGCGCCTCGCCTTACAAGTGGATGCCTGGGCGGTTCCCACTGACAACTTTTCTATAGGCACCTACCTGCATAAGGTACAGAATACCTATATACATATACAGAATATATATATATATAGACTTG
>JAPESX010001096.1:0-11642 GCA_029590615.1 Nemania bipapillata | reverse complement strand
CTCGTTCCACCAGCGCAGGCCCACGAGCCGCCGGCCGGCGATGTTCTTGAGGTAGTAGAAGTCGGCGGCGAGGAGCAGGATCGTGATGATGAAGATGAGCACCATGCTGCCCGCGAAGCCGAAGAGGTACACGAGGGGGGCCGCTGCACGTCGTTTTTGCGCACACGCGCGCGAGAGGTTAGCGCAGAACTGATCAACTTTGAGGTGTCTTCTTCTTCTTCTTCTTCCTCTTCTTCATTTTCGACGCGATATAAAACCGTCGGCTTGGGTTAGGTAGAGGGGGAGCGAGGGAGGGAGGTAGGTAGGTAGGTAGGTAGTAGATAGAGAGAGGTGGTGGATGGAATGGAATTCTTACAGATACGGAAGGCGAGGAAGGTGAGAAGCGTTATTGGGTGCGAACTCAGACGCCAGCTCAGAGAGCCTGCGGGAGGTTGTGATTGTTCCATTTTGGAACAGGTTTTGTTGTTGGTTGTTTTGGTTCACAGATGCAAGATGCACATGCGCTTGCGACGACGGAAAGGCTTCTCTATTAATTCGGATGCCTACCGTCGTCGAAGCTACCTAATCCACCAGAGCTCGACAGGTACCCATGTACATGTGGTAAGCTGTCCATTAACCCTATGTTGCATAGTACCTTTTATATGCATCTTAAACTTAATCGATCCCATCAAATAATATTATCATGCAATCCGGAATGCTCTTATGCGTTTAATACCATTTAATCAGCTCGATCAAATAGGTCTCCTACTATTAGTTCAGATATGTTTTAATATTTCTGTTCTAGATATGCCAACAAGTTTTTACTTGTTCGTCTTTCCTTAGTCGGTCTAGAGCTAACTATTCAGATATGTAGGCTGTGAGCTAGAGCCAGTCTTTAATACGGATAAGCTCTGACCTCATCCTCGCGGCTAAGATCCAGGCCTCTTGCAACTTGTTCCTCGTGTTTCTTATCAAGGAACTCAAGCAATATGTCCGCATATCGCTCTTTGCCCTTATACCGACTCACATCATCGCCCCAGCTTCTCACGGCACTCGCCAGTCTACCAGGCACGTAGTCCTCCTCCGCAACCTCCCTAATCTGGTGGAAATACGTGCGAATGGTGAACACAACGCCGCCACTCTTTGGCAGGCGTCGAAGTGTCTGTCTCTCGGATCGGAACCAGTGGTGGTCGATGGCCCGGCCTTTCTCAGCCGTGTTCCAGCCGACGTGTCCGTTGACATCAGAGTCCTCGGGACCGACACTCCACGACCAGCCGAGGTCGTCATCCACTTGGAAGAAGTAGTTGTGGCGTCCCACTATTTCCTCGGGCTTGAGGCGCCGGAACAGGTTCATCATGCCCTTCTCCAGCTTCTCCTTGTATTGGGGTACGTCGCCCGACGTATGGATCTCCGACAGCGGCATGCCGAACTTATCTGTCAGACGCCAGAACCCGGGTAGCACGATGCACCCCGCTAGCAAATAGTACTGGCCGTCAGGCTTTTCAATCATGATGGCGAGATCATCTTGGATGAGACGCGCACACATCTGCATGGGGTCTTCGGCGAGTGGTCGCGCGACGATGTCGAAGCTCTCGCCTGACCACAGGTTGTCTAGGCCAACTGCTGTGCGCTTGTACAGAGACGGATAACGCGCTGGTAAGTATTCCGTGAGTTCTTCCAAAAGTTCTAGTGCCGCTGGATATGCCTCAGGTGCTGTATGGCATAACTTGGATCCACGCTCCGCAATCCTCCTTGTTTTGTCCGCATGGAAGCGCGGAAAATGATTGTCCAGCTCAATCCAATCTTCGTGTTTCAAAGTTCTAAGGCCCATCGTGACGTGGTATTTGGGTCCGTAGCGAAATGGCCGGTACGGCAGTGGCTTTGTGCTCTCAAGTGACCAGTCCAGGTATGCCTCTGGTGTTGGCATGCGAAAATCTGAGGGCGTCCATTTCCCGTATTCTCGGGTCTGTCCTTTCTCCAGCCGAGGTGTCGTGGGCGTTGGCGGCCGCGTAACGTAGCCTTTTGGCTTTCGCCCACGAATAATAAACGCAACTAGGCCCCCTATGACCAGAACCGCGAGGAGCAACACAGAAGCAGACTGGTTGACATGCCCACTCAATGGGAAATAATCCCGAGACATCATCTTCATGAAAGAAGCGCAACGGTGCCCAACTCTACTGTAGATTTCTTTAGCTTGGCCCGGCTCTCCTATGAGTATCTTGTCCATGACTGCAGAAACTAGTGTTTATAGGATCTCGACCTGCCAGTTCTCAGTTCCTGGTGATCAAATGAGGATCCAGTAATTCACAATCAAGACGCACGATGAGGGGCAATGATTAATTGGGTAAATCGCTCCTTTAGGCTTTCACAAAGCCCCGTTCTCGGCCTTGGGAACAACGTCACACGTCTTCTACATCCCAACCATCCTACTAATCGCCACGATATATATCAAACAGCTTAGCGCTCAGGAAGCCTAGAAGGAGATATCTCGGTTTTGACGATTGATATTCCGCTATCTAATACCGTATAAGCACTCCGCCTGTTGTCCGTTTTCGGCGGGGTATCATACACTTACACCACGCAATCACGGACCAGTGACAATGATATTGCTAAGAAGGGGAGAGGGATGTGTGCAAAGTTCCTATTGCTGTGCTATCTTCAATGCATAGGGAGACCATACATCATGTCAAACGCCCGCCGATGTTCGGTAGCAACCAGGAAGATAAGGTAGGTATGCATTTAGATATCACTGGTCTTTGAACGTTGTAAATGCACACTAGTTTAGTTACTGACGAGCGTCATTGGTACTGGTATCAAAGCACACCTGCTATGTAGTTATTGGATCTTATTAGTCTAGAGATAAGGTATGCGAAGGTCTCCTCCCCCACAGTAGTGGATAGTCATGCCAAGCCGCCATCTTTGATGGTCGGGATATCCATATCAGGGAAGATTACTTAAACTTTACTCAGGAGACATGCATAGCATTTTGTCTACCTAATAGAGGTCATTCTCTGAACACACCTAGCATCAGAAAATGCTGGATGTAAGAGCAGTCATTCATCAGGCCCTTCCTTATCTGGGAATATGTCTAGAAACAAAGGATGTAATTTCTAGAATCATGAGCTTCATATCTCTTGTGTCTATGAGGAGGCAACACTTCAGGTTCCAGGATACGAGGGAAGCTAAGTAAACGCTAACAGAAAGAGGTGTCACCATCGATCCATCGTCACAGACTAGGAATACGGCCTACAACAGTGGGCAGTCTAGGTCTTTCAGCTCAAGGCCCATGAAATATATCTCGGTATTGCTCGGGCCATCTAGAAGCCCATAATCCGCTCTCATGTATTGCCTCCGTTGGTCCTCGCCGCCTGCCTCTATCCTCAGCAAATCGTACCGGCTACGATAACGTTCCAGCCGGCTGCATCGAAGACCTGCCCCTGCACCGAATCGGTAGGGAAGTCTATATAGAAACTGTAGTGAATAATCTATTCCAAGCAGGAACGACGGGAGAGGATCCTTGTATCTCATCTTTATATGGGGCAAAATCACGGGGGACGGGGCTGTAACGGGGACCATCCCTCCCCGGTATTCTGGTATAAAGGGGGGTCGGGCAACACTCACCTCCAAACGCATAGCACTTCTCGATGATCTCCCAGGCGCGGTCGCCGAACGAGCTGCAGGGCACGGAGATGGCGTACGGGTTGTCGTTGCAGAAGAAGATAGCCGAGTTGTAGGAGCACGAGACGCGCGAGCAGTTCCCCGGGCCCGGGCCGCCGATGCAGTTGTCGTGGATCTTGTGCAGGTACGCGATGCCCTGGCGGATGTGGAAGACGGACGCGAACGGCGCGTTCCACGGCAGCTGACACAGCATGTCGGTGTCGGCGTCGGTCCGGGACGACGAGGACGCCGCCGCCGCTGCCGGCTCGTCGACCGCGCGCGCCCAGGAGAAGTCGGGCTGAGTCGCGCGGATCTGCGCTTCGATGGACTGTAGGTCCTATAGGGGGGTTTTGCGCGTTAGAAACTCTGNACTTAGAGTAGAAGATTTGGAGGGGTATGGAAAAGGGGGGATGTTAGAGTTAGGGGGTGCGTACTGCCCCTGTGAAAGATACAGGCTCGCCGTCCTCTTTGATACGGCCGGTCCAGGTGATATCCGACTCTTGGTAATGGCTCGGTAGGCCATGGGATATGCCTTCTTGAGTCGAGAGCCCTCCCGCTGTCCCGAGAAGAAGCGTGATGAGTAATATGGAATTCGGTAGCATTGTTATCAGAAAAGCTCAAAGAGGATGATGATTATATATGGTGTTTATGATTGAAGTATTAATAGAGGTTTAGAAGGTATAAAATAATATCAGACCTGCCCACAAGCCCACTGGAATGCCGTGAAATACCGGGAAGATAAGGCATAGCTACTAAAATTAACGTACACATCACGAGGTATTTATGTGGAAGCTTCACAACGCAGCCGTTTGCTACAGTTCCTCCGTGTTATACGAAAGGTCACTCCATCTAGCTGACAGTGAGTTTGTAGGTATACGTATACGTAGCGGTCCCCCGCTGCTCATATGTAACCTGTCCTTGTATGACAGATATCCCATATGGCGTCAGACTATCACGAGAAGCAATTGTTGTGGTCGTTAATCCGTTCACGCGTAAAGAGGAGGAATTTAGATCGACCTTTTTTAGTTTTAGGTAATGGTCTTCAAACAAGCAGTACCCAAGTCGAATATCCATCTAGTTCGGTGAAATATAGTAATGGACTCTCTTAACTTAAAACTTGTAACATATGAGACGATTGTTTACTATCCGTTTTATTGTATTGCGGTGGTATATGGTCCTACTTTTGAGCTTAGTCTGAGGACCCAGGCTCTATTCTATTTATATTCGTCGTTGATTCTTACCGTATCTACTATAAAGAGCCCCTAGGCTCATACTATTCTTATAGATTAGACATAACGCTTAGGTATATGTTCTTGTTCGAAGTGTCTCTCTGCACATATGCGGAAACCACAGATGTGGATAGTAGTACAAGATTGAGGAGAGGTGATTTCTTGAAGTTCTTAATTATTAAATTGTGATGTTATTCACGTGTGATTGACACCTAGTCTCTTCAGGATAGAATTTTGGGAGAAGATGTTTTTTGACTGTAGAGGAAACTAGTGCAGCTAGCTGCTTTGATCTACGTCCAAATCCTCATTAACCGGTTTGCATTATCGAAATCAGCATCAGTACATCTTTGTGAGGTAACTTGCAGTCAAATGGGAGAAACCCAAGCTCTCAGGCCTTGCGAGACGCAAAATGCTTAGCAGTGTACCAAAGCACAAGAAGATCAGGTTCCTCGTCATCGTTGAGTACCAACATGGTAACCCAATACGCCCTTATCCATCCTATAGCCCATTCCTCCCATAGCATAGCCGAACCGAATGGATCCCATCAACAATTGTCGGCATGGACCATGACCGACCAATAGTCTCCATCGTAGATTTGACCCTTCACATTGGAAGTTGCCCCATCATAGCACCAAGTGACGATCTCCTCCGCGTACTGGCCGACTCGTGCACAGGTCGAGATAGAGTCGTGGTTGTCGCTGTGATTGCAAAGGTAGATTCCAGAGCCACCGGTGCAGGTCAGGCGGTTGCACGAGAGCGGTTGGCCGTCAAGTGTAGGGGAAACGCGGCAGAAGCCCGGCATAGCCTGGAGCTGGGCAGCCTGGTCGAGGATGTGGTAGTAGTCCGCGTAGGCTCTCGTGACCTTGTTGCAGAGAATTCGGTGCTCGCTGTTCTTCACGAGAGTTCGAGTTGTGCCGTGCGGGGACTGTGTGACGGGCTCTGGCCAAGTGAATCCAGGTGCGACTTTGTTGATCTCAGAGCGGATTTCTGCCATCGACTGACCTGTGAATGAGACAGTCGGCCCGTCTTCGGTGAGGCTGCCCTCCCAGGTAATGTTTGCCAGTGCGTAGCTGTTGATGGGGGCCGAGCGAGAAACGGTCACGCGGGAAACGGTCACGCGTGGGATGCATGAAATGAGTCGTACGACCCAAACAAGAGCAAGAACGAGTATGTTTAGGAACATCATTTTGGTCTATAGATTGCAAAGCAGATCGATTTGGGTAACTCTTTCGGGGGAATAATGTATGAAGTGCTTAGGGGACCGAGAAACGAAGTGAATCTGGGTCGGCTTTGGTGTTGGAGCAGTGTTTGAGAGAGGAGGTATGTGTCCAGGTGCTTTTTGTGTAGCTATATCAGGTACTCTAGGCCGAGAGGCAGGTACCTAAATAAGGTACGTACGGTAGGCAAGCTGGCGTCTTACTAGGTTACCTAGGTAATTGATAGAATTCTCTCATAGGTGTTGTGCTGTTGTGTTCGTTGGGGAAGGAGCGAACATGAACTCGGTGTTGTTTGCACAGGAGCAAACAGGCAGACGAGTCACGTAGCTTCCTGTATTTCCAGGCCCAGGTGTATGACATTGCCTATTATCTACGTAGGTATGGCCATGAGTACATATAAGTATCTACCTAGGTATGTGCATATTTACTGGCCGTCTGGCAATGAAGTACCGCCCCATCCCCCCCNTTCTCTCATGGCAATATTTGTTCGTGGTTTCGTTCAGTCTTTCATCATCATTCAGTTAGACGTCTTATTGTATAAGTCCGACCTTGAGTTAGAAGCTAAGAAAAAGACTTTCATATACCAAGAGGTGAAAGGCAGGCGCCGTTATCTGAGTCACCAATTTGTGTTCTTGTCGATGACCACGAAGTTGAACAGCATCGCCGTCTCTGTTATCCTATAGCAACCAGGCTTTGAATGCCCTTTGCTACATTAAATTTCTAGCTGTCTTATGTTGTAACTATTCTAAGCTACAGATACTTTTACATATTCGTTAAGCCATCTATCTACACCACACCACACCAATATATACAAAAACTACTATCCACCAAAAGGAGGAAAAGAAACGACCCTAAAATGATCCTACTAGTCAGGCCAACAAATTGATTCAGTGGGCTAGCTATTACTCAGCTTTTTCTATCAGTTACTTACTTCTATTGCTTGCCCCTATTGGGCTCGCACTCCGACTTTTTCATAGCAAGCTCTTGGTCTCCTTACAATCCTTAATGGTAGGGAATTCCCACCCGAGTGGTCCGAATAGGTCATTAGTCTATGGCGTACAAGTCAAGAAAAGGGCAGAACCAAGCTTAGCATAAAAAGAGAGATATGGGCGGTCCGAGAAACGCTCTATAGCGGTGTACACTACGATATCGGGATAATTGATATAGTTAAATAGCCTAGGCCTTGGCCCTTGGCTATGATTTCATTCCCAGACCTTTCGTTATTTACTATCGCCATAGCCCTTATATGCCCTTATATGCCCTTGACCCAACATTCGTGTGCGACTCTGAGACTAAGAGCGGTTATACCTATTTACTATAAATAAAATAAGGCGGAGGCGCGAGTAGGCACACCTCCCATCTACCCCCTTTTAGACAACACCTCGTAAATAACTAATGAGAATACATAATCTGTCTCATGATACAATATTGGTATAAATACACTATGTTTGAGGTATGTTCAAGTGAGGAATACTCGAGGTGGTGCAATGTGCAATCACAATGGGGAACAAGCGAGGAAAGCCGCGTAGGCTAAAAATCGAAGCGATCATTGGGTATCAGGAAATAGCTCGTTCAGGTGAAAACAAAATTTAAATGACTCGTAGTTACATTAACGGATTCGGAAAAGTTCTTCGTCTGAAGAGCTCGCATCCGGAGCGGCACTCTCGCGGGTTTTTGGATTGGCTGCCATCTCGCTGTCGACAGGCTTGGTTTTGTTTGAATCGCGAGTATTTATCACAAGCTCGTGATATGGTCCACTCTCCTGCGTGTCGCGGGTCCCGTTCTTGGACGTGCCGTCAAATAGAGCCGGGATGTGTCTGAGGAGTGGCCGGAGGGCTGCTGCGGAAGCTGCGAGAATTGCGAGACCAAGCTCGATATTGGCCCATAATAGTAGGTCGTAGTGAAGTCCGTCTGCCGCCTTGCCCTTCGCGTATGGGAGACGCACGATGATGACAAGTTTGACGATTGTTGCAGTGCTCGCACTATAAGACGATGAGGCTCGTTAGTTGGTAGTTCTCGCTTAACCCGAAGGCTCTAGATGTCTTACAAAATTCCCAATCCAAGCAGGAATATCGCTATCAGCTTCAGCCGTGTTTTCATCTGCGAGCCTCGGAGGATGTAGATCGGGAGTAGGGCGTAAAAGTAGTCGATGAAAATATTAGATATGGTGCGGAAGTAGCCGACTTGGGTGCATCTTTCACTTCCAGCCCAGTTACTCGAGCCACCAGTCGCGCAAATCCACGAGGCAAAGATAACGGTGATGATCGTCCAGATACCAACAACCCCCATAGATACGATAAGGAGTATCCGAATCCCCCTACCAACGGCGATGCGGAGAAGGACGAGCGCTACGGCCAGCTTCACCAAACCTGCCGATATGTAGAGCGTCGTTTGGTCCCCGTAGGTGTACTTTAGAAGAAATATTGGTCAGCTAACTATCCGGCTGCATCAGAATCGGCCGGTCGGTCGAATGATTGGAAGCATACCATCGTCGCCTTCTTTTTATCATACCATGGCTGCTGGTCCTCGGCGGCATATCCATAGCTACGGGAGACTGCGGGTTAGGAATCATGGCACGCAATAAGGAATAGAAGTTTTCTGGGAGTGTGTCCGAATGCATGCAGGAATAGATCGAGTATACACCCAGATACTTTGCAAATCCGGCATATAAATGATAGAATTATAATACGTACTGCATAGCAGTGAAGCCAAATCCGAGGGAGATCACGTAACCGATCTATTTGGCGATGGATTAGACTAGGTGACATTCTGACCGAAATTGTCGTAGCGAAGGATTGGCTTACATATGTCAAGCATAGAACAAAATCGTCCCAACCAAACCCCCGTGTGACGACTCTGGTCCGAACATAGACTCGGGCAAACACGACAATACTGTCGAGTACTAGGAAAAGGATGGCCGCGGCCAGCAAACTGTCGCGATGGCTTCCCATGTTGTCGGTAGAGTTTGTTTATATCTCTCCAATAAGCGACAAGTTGTCACCTGCAAGCAACTAGCGCTCACTCCATCTCACATGCCTTGCTTGTATGTCTGGAAAGGGGCGACGAGGTCTATACGGGTCTTTGAGAGTGCGGTATAGAGAGGCTTCGTCGATATTGGGCGGGACACAAGTGAACCAGAAGTCGACAAACGGCCTGGGCTTAAGCGTATGAAATAATAATGAAAAAGAAAGTCATGGGTGTGCTTGAACCTGGTATGTCTAAAACACGGTTGTATCCCGATCATGATCTAGACAGAACTACGACCGGTGCTTGTCTAACCTCAGTACGACATTTCCAAACAGCAGTTTACACCGGAGTCCTATTCTCTTCTCGAATGTCTGGTCATTCAGTCCAGTTTCTTCCACTTTTTTTTTCTCCTACAGAGTACGCTGACCGCTTGCTGGTTGAGTGTGTACACGACTGACCCTGGACTATGTACACACATACACATACACATACACACACTACCCACAGTAACCTTACACCACAGAGACGGGCGGCAGTGACGCTCACCCGGATTCCCCGGCAAGGCCCGTCAATAACGGAATGCGTAATGTCACTCTAGGCCCTAGGTACTTGAACAGAGTAGCAGAGACAGGGGTTGAGTCCATTCAGCAGCAGCTCGTTACTCCACAAACCCGAGGAGGGAAGGGTAGTACTGATGACTAACTTGATGAAACGCCATGTCTGAGATACTTAAACCCCCAGCGTATACCGCTCGTGCTGTGTTGTACTTTTAAAGTGTGGACAGGCAAGCCACATACCTGGGTTAGGTAGGTAGTACGTACGTAGATAGATAGTGTCTGTATGGTCCAAAGGACAGCAAGCATCGCTGAGCGAATAATTATTCCGGACCTACTTAGTTAGACTAGACTGGAGTCGGTGGGGAGATTCTATCTGTCTCTCCCCTGCACATACATACATAGTATCTACAGTATCTACATACCTACATACATACTGACAGCAGACCAGCACGCACACGAAGCGTACAGACAACTAACTCGCCATAGTCGTCAAGATTCGCCATATTCAACCAGCTCAACCCCTTTCATTCGCCAGAAACACCATCCCCACTCGCCCTGGCTCGCTTAACTCCAACTATCTCCATTACCTACGGAGATTCTTCCTCTTTCTCCTCTTCTTGGCTACCATCTCTGCCCGTCAATCACGCACACCACCTATTTTCTCTGCGCACACACGCCTGCACCATCGACTGACCCGGCTACTGATCGGCTGTACTACAGCATGACATTGTTCGACCGGGATCTCAGCTGAAATGCAAGTGATCGAAAAAAAAACGCATGGGTTTCCGCGGTTCACATCGGTGTTTCGCATGGTGTTGTGGAGTATATGCACGATATATGAACCCAAAAAGCTCCCTGACTTGCTCCTCGGTCCCGCGCTCAGCCGTAGATAGTAAAGGTGCTCTCGTTCTCCGATAGACTCGCTTCCACTCTCGACATTCATAAAACGGATAATGAGTAAAGTCGGTTAATCTCAAGAGATAAAAATAAAAAGTTGCCCCAAAACAAAACACCAACACAAAAAAAGAACTCATAGAAGTAGGAAAGAAAGAAAGAAGCAAGAGAAGGGAAGATAGAAGCACAGTGTGATCAAAAGGATCGCACATTCTACATGTAGTACTACAAACTCGTATGCCGTAGGTAAGGCCTCAATCAATGTGGGTTGTTTCCCCAATTATTTGGACTCTCTGGCTTAACAATCACTTTGTTTCTTATACGGCTCCTCAGGTGTCTCAGGCGATGAATGAGTATAGTGTTGTAAATAGTGCACACGTAGGAGTCGAAGCGAGGCCGCCACTCATTTTAGCTGAGCCAGCCTCAATAGGAGTATGCATCTCCATCTCCATGTATTTGTATGCGTTCTGAACTGATGACGATGGATAGAATGAGATGGATAGTCAACATGCCAGGTTTCGATGCCCTCAACAGGGACGCACCCTTCCGTAACCGGCTAACAGGCTAGGAGGAGCTAGCTCGTTAGTTAGGCTAAGCTAAGCAGGTACCCGGTCTCTCTACGGGTAGCACACACAGCAAACTTGTAGCTATGCGTACAGTACTATTCCTAGCTCTACACTAACCAACCTAGCTTCATTAAACGCTTGCTTGTATCACCGGCACCCCGGACTCTCCTTTCATGAGTGAGTTGAGTGCGCGCAACGTGAGTATACAAGGCGCGCATCGCCAACGTGAACTGGAACTCGCTCAGTTGGTGTTCCCTTCATTGCCCTAGTCGTAGTCACGGCCGCAGTCGCAGTCGCAGTCGCAGTTGCAGTCGTACAACACGCACGCGCACGCACACATACATACTCGGAGATTGGTGTCAACCGGTCCTCACTCAAGCCACAACCGTCTCATCACTTCCTATCCAAGATGCGTGCCCAGATCTACGTGGCGACACTCGCTGCCACGCTGTTCAACGTGCCGGCGACAGCGACAGAGGATGCATGCAAGACTCGCTACTCCCAGTGGATGGCGTCAAGCATCATCTCCCGTGGTCAGGGCGTCTTCACGGGGCTGGGGGGAGCGTCTGAAGCCTT
>JAPESX010001095.1:0-11642 GCA_029590615.1 Nemania bipapillata | reverse complement strand
GATTTATGTTAGGAAAGACGCCCTGCCCATGGCCTGCCGTTGACCCCTAATTCTAGCGTGCGCACCAGGGAAAACTCTCGCGGAGGCCTGCCAGCCTACACGGCAACGAGAGAAAACCTGATATAGCTAACGATGCTTGTTCTACGGCAGAGTATAAATAGAAGCATAATACAGACCAATCCTTTATTTAACGACGGTACAAACCACCGTCGGAACCTCCTAGCTTTCACTTTTTACTTCGCTTTCCTTTTTGCAAACTGCTATGCACAGAATTACTCCATGCCGTAGGGTCAGCAAAAAAGCTGGCGGGAAAGAGTGAGCCCTTTCCAAGAAGAAAAAATAAAAAGGAAGGAAGGTTGGGGGACACACTGTACGCTAGCTATGCTTCGGCCCCCAGTCAGCTCGCAGCCCCATCGTCATCGTCAACCGAACATGCGCCCTACATTGAGACTACAGAATACGTACATACCTAGCGCAGAGTACCTACACAGAACGCACAGACTACCATGTATATGTATTAAAGATTGAAGCTCTTGGGGTCCATGGGGTATTATTGCCTTTTTAGTCAAAAGAATCTGTCTACATAAGTACGCATTGTTACAGCTGTTTATCTACAGAGGATGGTACATATAAAAGAACATTCCTAATGGGGAATAATAAAAGAGAGACAGAGAAAAAAAAGAATTAGTTTGCCAATTGTTCACGTGGTGCCTGTTGCTGTCATATGTAATCCACCGGCTTTCTGAGTAAAAAAGAAGAGTGACAAAATTAATTAGGTACGCCACGTAACGCCGGCCAATAACAACAACACGCGCTGCTATCGAGATCTACATACCAGACATGCACTGGCACCTTTGGGAGAAGAGTACCGCTTGTTAAACTCGGAGTAGTATTGCGAGGATGCAGCTATCCCTAGCCAACCAGCCCTATGTTCCATCAGCTTATTTTATTGAAACGCATGTACTGGCTAGGCTCTACCTATTCGCGCTTCTAGGTGCTGCAAGGCCGCCTCTTTCTCGAGCTGAGGAGTTGTCATATAGTACAGTACCGGGAAGCATGGGCATTACTGTACTTGTACCAAGTGGACAGGCAGGCCCGTTAGTCTTGTTATGGGCTTGTGGGCCAAGATCACATTCCGCTATTCTATACGAGGTCTAGAATCGGTCCTATGCCATCATCTCACCTTTATCCGCGAGTTCGTGGCGCGATCCTCGCAAGATGAATCCTTCCTAACCTCGTAATTCTCTGGTGCAGGCCTACGGCCCTAGTACGTTAAAGTACTGGCCTGGTTCTCTAGCGTAGCCGATGACCCGAACGTCTTTCCATCCCTTGTTTCTTAAATACTCCGTCATGTCGTCGTGATCTCCCACCAGTTTGTTCCCCGTGTCTTGGCTTCTAGCTTGGCTCTTGGCTCTTGACAACACCAGTCGCTCGTTTACCTAGTCTCTAGGCCGTTCCGGTAGTCTAATTGCATATTACCCTATAATTATAATCAAGGACAGAATACTTAGTTACGGATCAACCATGAAGTTCTCTTTGTTGTCGCAAGCCCTTTGTGGTGCCACGCTGGTGGTAGGCCTTCCCGGCACCAAGAGGACCGTGACCCCCTCGGCTCCTTTGTTGCCCATCACCGGGTCGGCCCATAATCTCGTGCCTCTCGAGCAAGCCATCCAGGAGTTTGCGAACCGCCCTAAAGCTCACTCGGATCCGGCCACTTACAACGACACGGCATCCCCCGAGGAACTCGCAAAGACCAATGGCCTGTTTGCGACCGAATCCACGTCCACGGCGGCTGCATGCGCTGCCAACCCGAATATCCGCTTCGAGTGGGATGACTACTCGGTCTCGGACAGGCAGGCTCTCATGAGCGCCTTCCAGTGTCTGATGGGCAAGCCGCCATCTGGCGCATTCACCGCATCGAAGAGCCGATGGGAGGACTTTGCTCGTCTCCACCAGATGTACACCCCGAACGTGCACCAGAACCAGAAGTTTTTGCCCTGGCATCGGTACTTTGTGTGGAGTTTCGAGCAAGTTTTGCGCGACGAGTGTGGCTTTGACCGGGCCTTCTTCTGGTTTGACGAGACCAAGCATGCCGGTGCCTTTTCGTCTTCCGATCTCTTCAGCCCCTCGTATCTCGGCACCCTGGGCCCTTCAAGCCACTGTGTTACCGACGGCGCCTTCGCAGGACTTACCGTGAATATTGGTCCTGGCACTGGCGAAACCCCTCATTGTCTGAGCCGACAAGGCAACGCTGCCGATACCGCACAGTGCAGCACGAGCTACCTCAACTCTGTAAGTCATTCTCTGGATTATCCGGAACCATTGGGGGCATGTGGGAACGGCGAGATCCTTGTTACGATTCCAGCCGCATGCTGAGGCTCCTGAGCATCTCAAATCATCAATATGTACGCTTATATTAACCCCGACTAATACCAATCGTTCTATAGTGCTTGTCAAACAATGACTACCAAGACTTCGAGAAGTGCTTCGAGTATGGGTGAGTGTTACTATATAATTTCGCGCATAGATTGGCTGCACGTGCTGACCCCAAGTCCAGACCCCACGGATATGGTCACAACGGTGTTGGCGGTGTCATGGCTGACGTGTACGCCTCTCCCGCTGAGCCTTTCTTTTGGTTCCACCACACTTTCGTCGACCGTGCCTGGCGTATTTGGGAGTTGGCAGACCCTAACAACCGATATGCCTCGATTGATGGCACCGACATCAACGGCAATCCACTAACCCTCGACACCGTCATATACATGGGCGGCATCCGGCCCGATGTGACAATTCGACAGGTCATTGATACCCTCTCAGGCGACGCTCTGTGCTACCGGTATAACTATTAGCGAGATATAAGGCTCCGATAACTTGGATACCAAAAGTTTTTATTTATTAGCGTATCATATACTGTATATGCACATGTTTTAGTTAATCTTGAACAATTCTAAAAAATGTCCTCATTCTGACTCCATAACCCACCTATAAAGTTCCATTGTCAAGGTACCTATTGCAATCTCGATTCCCTGCACCGGGGGGGGGGGGGGGGCTAGATGGGGGCGTATGGTAGTGGCTATGGCTTGCTTGTTATTGGAAGACACCAGGGTAAGCCATTGTGACATGTAACATGAAATGTAAAATCTGCACTCATAACAGGGGTAGTGGAGGCCAAACGAAGTGTATAGTGCACAAATATGTTGGTACCACAGAACCCGAAGATTGAGGAATGTTATGCTAACTGCCTTGGAATGGTTCCAGTAATTTGAACAAGTGACTATCTACGTCCTAGGTAGCTTACCTAGATAGAGTGCATCTACTTGTAGATAAGCTACAGGTTAGATCGGCGATTTGCTCATGCCATACCAATGGGCCTAAATAGAACTGTGATCAGTTTGGACTTATCATAAGCTAAAAGAGCGCTCATCGTTGGTGCTAGTAAAGCGGGGAACGCTAATGCGAAATGATGTAAGATTCGAGAGGGGAGTCATCTAGCGGCGTTAGTCTCTATCCTAGATAGTCTGGTTCGAGCCTGTCTCGAGCCCTTACTTCCTGATTTTCAAGTGTGTAAATCGATTGAGAGAACAGCTGCTTGTGTGACGTGACGTGACGATTACTGGGCTAATAGGTATTACAATTATGCCCACTATTATAGCCATGTGGACATCCCCCCCTTTCCCCCTCATCCGAACACAGTATCCGCGCTGTTATACCTAGACCAGAACTCTGGTGTTTCACCAAAGCAGCACCAAAGGTAAAATTCTGTCAAGTCGGACACTTGCCCATAAGTAGTTACTCCACTGTTAACACGTGAGATAGTCGTCAGCTTTAAGCATAAAGTTTATTCTACTGGTCTTGTACCTCTGACAAGCGTAGAATTCTACCAACTGAGCAGGTATCGTTATTGCGTGCGAGCGTCCCTACGCCATCCTTCAACATGCTCTATCATAATCTGATACCGTAACTCCGAAGGCTATCTAGTACAGGACAGGATAAGATCACGAATGTCGACCAAATCTAGCTAATATATATAGCTATAGTCTTAAAATGTTGAAGGCTATGGATTTAGGGGTTGGGAGTTAAAACTATTGTTTGGATTAACTATACGAACTCTCTCAATTAACACTGCTTGTTCGTATAAGGAAATTGAGTTTCAAGGCTGTGTTGAAATACGAATCAGGATGTTTACCGCAACAGGCTAGAAACCCGAATGTGGTCACTGCTAGCATGCATATCTATATAGCCACTGGATCCCACAGTTCAAAGCGCAAAGCTACTACCTATTGCTCTGGATGACAGGACTAGGGACTCAACGGTCATGTAGGCACTACTAGTAACTAGTGATAGCCAATCCCAGTTAGTTTCACTTTTGCTTTGCCATGGCCTGTATCATTAAGCTATGCTCTTCATTAACTTCTGCGCGAGGAAGGTCTTGTCGCCATTGTCGAGCAGGCTACCGGTATGTGATTTTCACTATATAGATAGGGACCTAGGAGGCTTGGAATCGATTGATACTTCTCTCAATATAGGAACGAATGGTATTATTGTTTAGCGTCATCATTGAGACATATATCACAACAAAATGGTTCCTGAAAGATCTTATACGCAAGGCGCTCCTAACTCGTGTTCTAGATTATAGCCGGTCTACCATAATATGCTCGTATTTGCAACTATAACCCCATACCCCTATCCAGCCAGGTCGTCTCATGCGGTCTTAACCTCTCTGGTGCGCGCATTGCAAAGCATTGAAGCGTTGGTAGATACATTTAACAACCTACCTATGGCGGCGAACCAGGGGCGAGCGAGATGAGATTAGTCCTGTCTAATATGCTCAATGGTAATAGTTTTGTAGCTCTCGGGGCGAGATGTAGATAGAATAATAGCTGAAGCGAGTGCTAACAAGAAAGTATCTACTAGTGAGGAAGAGAATTTATGTTGAATCAGAAGAGTCGGAACAGATTTAGGAGGTATGTAGACTGCTTGTGTTTTTATGCATAATAGGCATTGCGTCCTTGGGATCGAATTAGACTTAAAGACTCTTTTTAGGAGGAGCCATATACATCGACCAATTAAAAATAAACTATAGGGCGACGAAGAAGAGGAGAAAGAGCATTCGATACAATGAGACGAATAAGGCATCAATAAACAATGCACCCTAATGTCATACATAATCGCTATTCGGAATTCGTTGTTGGTACCAAGGAGAATCGGCTCCGGGGCAATGTATGGCTCGGCTTATGTTCCGCACCACGCCTTGTCCGCCCTATTATAAATGCAATATTCGCTACGCTTTTGACATTTAACCTAGTATTCCTGTTTGACGTAGATGCCTCAAAATTCTTAGAAAGTCTGTGGTAGTAGTTAGACTACAAGTTATTATTATCACCCCTATCGAGTGCCAACACCATCCTATAACTTGAACGCAACTGTCAGAACACGAGAGCTGGAGACCCACGCAATACATGTGACAAAGTAACCCATCAGTCAATATCGCACCAAATGAGAGATTCTTGTTCTTGATAATGTCTTCTTGGCTGGCCGGACGAAAGACACAGAGATATGAACTACTCTAGGAAAGTAGTAAATGCAACACCGTCTACTGGATGTCGATGCCAGCCATTCTGATGTTATTCCGAATTCCTACGACCGACCACATTCTAAAACTGGTTAAACAACACCGCCGATCCTAGGCATTGTGTGTAGATAGATGTCCTTGTAACGATGTTGTGACGGGGCTGGTAAACAAACAGTTGGGGCTTGAACTGATTTAGCATAGTGAATCGATTTGCGTGTCAATTTATCTATAAATATTCCTACTCTATGGCCCCCTTCGAGTTTTCTCTTAGCTATCTACATTAGGCGTCGTAGGCCAATAATCGAGCAATTTGTTTTTTTTTATATTCAAGGCAAATGCCCAAAGGTGTCGTTGTGGTCGTAGTCAGGCCATTAGGGCGCGGTGTGTAATGTCCACGCATTCATTTTTGTGACGGGGTAAAAACGACGCCGTTAATTGTCCTCAAGTATTAACGGCAAATACCCTGTCACGATTGTAATAATATGTAACTGAGCGCGAGGCATTATGTATCCTGCGATGGTACTTGGAGCTTTGGGCATATAATAATAAAGCATATTTGGAGTTGTAAACTTCCAAGTTATATACCTAGTATAAACTCGCCTAGTAAACCGAGCAAGGCATAAATTCCGAGACACCAACACCATTTTCGCATACGCATAATATGCATGCTAATTGCAGAGAAGCTTTGGTCCCTTGACTATATTCTAGCTCGAGCCAATCGTTGTTTAGATGCTGCATATTCTCTCTTGAGGAGCATAACCACTAGTTATACCAAAACTTATTAGTAACTATGTGTGTTAAAGCACTTCCAAATATGTTAATAGATGAGATTAGAAGGTTCACGATATTTATGATAAAGGGACAACCGACCTCAGCCATCACTTACTTTCATGCGTCTCTGGCCAGATAGTTTTTGCCCGTGTTAATGCCTCCTTGGTAGAGGCTAGAGCCTGTTCTAGATGTTTTAAAGACGCCACGGTATATGTTCCGACAACATCGCTCAATCTACCACAGTATTCCAAGTGGAAATCCTGCATCTCCCATAACCTTCCATCAAGGAATCTCCCGTCAGCACGCTCTATCGAGAATATTCGCGTGTCTTTACTTACGCAAATATCAACTCTTTCTGATACGAATTTTCCTTTTTAGCTAGCCATTTATTATCGTGCGCTTCCCTCAACAGATGGACCCTCCTAGAAAGGTGCCGTTCTATGCCTTCAACGGTGTTGTCGAACTTTGGCAGCACTTGGTCCTGTGCTGGCTCCACGTTATTCGCCAGATCCCGTGCCTGCTCCAAAGAGGCCGTATAGTGATCCTGTCCAGATTCACACTTAGGGCACGCACAAGCGAAACCCCATTCCCTAGTCGCGCTCTGACGGACATCTAATTGGCTATGACAAGAAAGATATGATACGAATAACTCTTCCCCGGCTCGGATCTTTCGATTCGCCCTTCCGACCCACCGCCCAGCTATTGATGTAATATCATACCAAACATTCGGATCACACTGTCCATCCAATTCCCATCAGTGTTAGTACAGACTCGATCTTAGACCGCTCGACAATTTGAGGAAGTGACTGACAGAAATTAAAATAAAATAAATACAATCAAGGATGGTTTAAGTTAACAGAATAGTCCAGTAGAGAACGACAGCATAACGTTAAGGAATACTAACCGAATGATTAAACCTAGATGCCTTTAAGAATAGTGCGTAACGGCCTTCGGAGAGACCAAATCTGTTGCAGTCGCATTGCATTTTTAGGAGAGTATACAACGTCTCTCGATCCCCATATATATTTATCTCTTCGGGGGTCAGCCGACCGAAGCTTTCATAGCACCTTTCCGCGAGGTCGCCCTTAGTATTCGTAGCCAGGTTTCTCCATTGTTCTTTATCACCCTGCTCCAGAGCTTCATATCGTGCCACCATCTGATCGCACTCATCATCCGTGCTGTCCTCGGTGATTATGATCGATGTGGAATCCACAAGCACTATCTCGCCAGCCTCAATATCCCTCGTCGCAAAAGCGCCAACACCTTTACCATCCTCAGTCAGTCTTGGATCAAAAGGCTCGTGATAATCCCTTCCAACAGAGATATCCGACATAGTACACTTTTTCTACTAGGTAGGAATCGAAATTGTAATAGTGTGAGATGGGAACAACTGAGATGAATTGGGAGTGTTAATTGTGATCGGTATATCGGGTAAGCAAATGCATCTGCTTGAGGGTTTCACAAAACTCAAATGAAAGAAGTCAGAAACGTGGGCCATACTATGAAATTATTCAAAAGCATCCAGGTTAATTTTTTTGTAATGACTCCCTTAATTCCCTCTGTAACCGGAATTAAATAAACTATTTAGTTAGGGAGATGGAGAGTAGTAAGGGACGGTTAAGTGCCTCCCTTTCGTCATCCACTGCATAGCATATTATGTTTCCTATTTCTATATGTAAGTAGTGTGGTTATCACACCTGAGGGCGCCGTCTCGTCTTATCGATGCTATCAGCAATCTACAGTAGCTGTCTATTTGACCTCGCGTTTATTTATCTAACTATTAAGAAACACTAGCCAAACTTCAATCTGGGGCGGCAACTTAATATAAGACATGAGTACAAACTCTAAGACTTACGAACATGGGTTAGGTGATTTAGTTGCGATCTTCGCGAAGCTCAAAGGGGGTTTGCTACAGAACTCGCCCACTAGGACTAACTGGATTTCCCTAGCAAGGTATGGCTTATAGCATACAAGCTCGAATTATCGCGTGCTTTGCATATGGCTGGACCGTTTTCCGGGCACAAGCGTTGTTTCCTGCGGATATCAAGGATGCTCCGTAAAGGACTTCTCATAATAGCTATCTTCTCGTCTTACCCATTTTAAGACTGTCAAGACTCAAATGAGGGCTAGAGTCGCGTCCTGAAATATTTCAAAAATTCCAAAGAATTTACGGGTTACACTCGAATTAATAGCCGTGATAACTAACATGGACTGCACTAACAGAGTGAGAAGAAGGCTGTATCTTGCTTGAGCAAGCGTAGAAGGTGGAGGATAAATACATTCCAATGCAGGAGAGTCTCACACATCGAATATCTAATAGGCTCCAGAGATAATATCGAAGCGAGATGCTAATATAGCTCGATGGAGTGCGGACGCCTGGCATATAATCTCTATGTGATGTGGGTGATAACGTGCTAGACGTCCCACCTGCTGGAATCAAAGTTATAGGGCTAGATAAATTGAGCCTAGCCGTAGAAAGGAGAGACTTAGCCTTAGAGGCTTATTGTTAAAACAATTGCCTTATCGAGCAGCAAACTAGATTACTTATACTCCCTGCCTTATCCCTTTCGCACTCGGAGCCGTCTTTGGAGGCTGCCTCTCAAGCAAAGCAGGCTAGGTAAAGACGAGTGAAAAGGCAATCATCTACACAGCGTTACAGGTGATGAAAATATGGAAACTACGCCATGTAGGGGGCAAAGGCCTGATCATGAGGCTGTAGTTGTGGTACATCCCCTTAGCACCGCCGGGGATGCCAAGAGAGGGATGAAAGCTTTAGAGCGTTACGTAATCCCTCAACGGTTAGCTACATAGGTAAACCCCTGCAGTGCAAGGTACCTATCTTCAATCACCCACGTAGGGTTTCGGACAAGGGAATAAAAGATGTGTTACAATCAATAATAGTTTATGCAACATGAGTTTTAAGTGGCTGTATTGAGTACAATAGACAAAATAGGTAGTTACAAATATGTTGAAGGTAATAAATATTGCAGTTATTCGTCGGGGTGTTTAGGTAATTATAGACTGCCCTACCATCCAGGTAGATCGGTATGGTACTTCAAGGAGGTAGCAGATAGACCGGGGGCGCGAACCACTAATATTCGGAGACCGGGGCAAGCAATATGTCCGAGTGTGACATAAAAGTGCATATTTCGTATACCGAGGTCATTTACCTACTAATATAGGCAGCGTACCTAGGGCAGATCCTGCCTACGGAGGTACCTAAGACATACCTAACCTACCTAACCTGCCTGTCTCCAGGCTCCTGTATTGTGCTGCTAGGTATTCAATATTTCCACCATTCAAGCACCTAGGCATTAATCCATCCATTCTCTCCCACCTGGGCAATAGATAACTCACTCAGGACGTGCAGTCTATCACTTCTTTGTACATTGTGTTATCTTCTTAGGCCGGGGATTCAGATGTAATTGACTGGCTCTTTGGAACGGCTGGTCTATCATGTCCGGCTTTATCAACCAGCTCCTCGACAACATTCCCGACGATGAAGTCCAGCAGATCAAGGCTCTGCGCCGGGTGGCTGATATAGCCCGGAATCTATGGAAAACGGATCCCGGATCACCAGACCTCGACCTTCTCGCCCAAAAGGTCGGCGACGCCGCTCGTGTCGAGTCAAATAGGATCCCCCTTGGCGAATCCGGTCTTCTCGAGTTCTTCTGCTCCGTTGTGTCGACTCAGGGGCTGAGATCCACTCTGGTTGTTCAGTGCCTGCGTATCATAGGCAACTCGTCAGCCGATCAAGGTCAGTAAGCGAGCAGGCCTTTCCGCAGGCAGGCTGGCAGGCAGGCAGGCAAGCACGCTGGTAGATTTTAGCATTGCCCACTAATTCTTTTCTAGATGAGAACAGGGCAAGAGTCGTCGCATCGGGCTGTCTGCCCAGCATCATATCATTGTTAGATGATGATTCAATTCTGGCTTTTGTCATACCTGTGTTGTTCAACATAAGTGTTGACTATGGTAAGAGCAGCCAATCACAGACTCAGGTCACAGGCAACCTGACCTATCTAGATCTATCTTAACTGACTTGACATTAGAACCGGCACATAAGGCCATTTACCAGGCTGGCATCAACCCTGAACTTGTCAGCCTCCTATCTGGTCCTCGGCTAGAGGATGCACCCGTGTTGGTAAATTACGCTTGCAAGCTTCTTGGGCTTGTGGCCACACAAGGTAGGCAGTCACATGGCTTCGAGAATAGACATCTCACATCATAAATCATAAATCAGCTAGCTGATACACGCCCAGAACCCGAAGCAAATCTAGTACACCCTGCTACTCCTTTTGTTCTTCTCACTTTAGCCAATAGCCAGCCTTTGCCACTCGATGCTGGGGATTTCTTCGCACAGGCTTCTGTGGCGTTAGCGTATCTCGCCCAGGAACAAGCCCAACGAAAGTTCCTCGAAAACCCGGGCTCTGTTGACCTCATCCTACGAACTTTTGCTACAGCATGCAGGAACCCCGACGCTTTGCAAGAGTATCTCAGCGATGAGGCGCGGCTTAAACAGGCCTTCACTGCCTTCACAGCAACACTGGCAGATTTATCCGCACAGCCTCTCTTCGCCTCGTTATGTCCTCTAGATGGCCCCGAGGTCGGCACGCTGAAGCGCTGGATCTCGGCATCAGAAACTTCGCTCCAGTCAGCCGCCTGTCTGGCGCTGGGCAACATCGCTCGCTCAGACGAGAAGTGCAGCTACCTCGTCCAGAAACTCGCCATCCACAAACCGCTCATCGCAATCCTCGCCGACCCAGCAATCGTCGACGCCGGTCTCTTGCATTCCGTCCTCAGTTTCCTCAAGAACCTAGCCATCCCGTCTGAAAATAAGCTAGTGTTGGGCGACACGGGACTCCTCGAGACAGGCGTGCTGCCCCGGATCTGGGGCCTAGACACCCAGACGCAAGTCCAATTCGACGCGGTCTCCCTCACGAGGCTTCTCCTCGTCGGTTGTCCGGCCAATGTGCGTCGCATCTGCTCACCGCTCACTGACGACCCAGCATCTCACTCAAAGTTACATTTGCTCATAGACTTGAACGCGCGTTCAGATCAGGAGCCGACACAAATGGAGACGGCGAGAGCCATTACAACCGTGTGTCGTGTCCTCCACTCTAGTCCCGAGAGCAAAGTCGCTATTGCCTCCACGTCGCAACCGGCGGCGACATCAACGTTTGACTCACGCACCCCTTCCAACCCCACCACCTCTTCACCGCCATTCTCCTCCCCATCGGCCAAGAGCCAGCCAGACCTGTTACCTTCCCTGGAAACTTTCTACGCGAACCACAGCACACTC
>JAPESX010001094.1:0-11645 GCA_029590615.1 Nemania bipapillata | reverse complement strand
GCGCGATGGTAGACTGTAACTATTGTTTCAAACGTCCGGGACTGTTGGCTGTTAGTCCAGATGCATCAGTTCAGGGTGATCAGACGAATTCAATTGAATCGGCTTAGCTAAGGCAGGAACAATAAGAAAACGCCATTACGGACCGGCACGCTATGTCGTTATGTCGCTATGTCGACCAGGAGATCTGAAGCTGAGAATAGTGACCCCCTTCTTCAACCGGCAAGACCCTTGAATGCTCCTTGGTGTGGAACTACAACGTGATTGAGCTGACCTAGGGGAGGGTCAGGTAGGCTAGGTACTTGTGGTGTTAGGTATGCAGGTAGTGTGGTGTACCTGGTAGCGTGGCGTAGTGTAGATAGGTAGTGTAGGTAGTGTGAAGAGATTCGAGGTAGGTACTTTGGAATGTAATGAATACACTCTAGGTAGAGTACAACGCACCAACAGGAGAAGTAAGCCTCCGCAAAACAGGGCGTTTACTGAAACGAACGAGTCAAACGAGAGAAATCGTAAGGTTGAAGACGACGTTGTTTGGCCAGGGCAAAGGAATGCTGCAACACAACAGGTGGTACGTCTATTCGGGGCGGGCGGTCCAGTGGGTAGGAGGTAGGTATGTATGTAGGTAAGGTAGGTAGGTATATCTACCTAATGTGTGGGTGTCCGGTACGTTAGGTGATGGTGTAGTGGTGTAGTGGTCCGTGGTGTAACTACCACTGTACATACATTTGGCCTACCTAAGTAGTTAGACCCGGACCAGGATCTCGTCAAACGAGTGGCTTGGACGAGATGTAAGATTATTTGCAGCGCGTGTTACCCTTGTGAGCTCGCGCCTCTGCTGGTGTATACTGCAGTAGTGTGGTTACAGCACTATCTACCTTTGGTAGGTACCTACCTACCCACTAACTAGCGTAGGTACTCACCAACGTGGTGTAAAGATCCGGCTAGCGTCGACCCTAAAAGGGATGCTCACTACCTATCAAGACGAAGTGCCATGGATGTTGTGGTAGTAATTACTGGAGGGGGTCCGCGCGGTCAGTCTAAGGTGGCAACAGTTAGGTTAGTGCCTTAGGTTGTGTGCACCTAGCGCCGGACAACTTATCTACCTATATGTTAATATTGTTTTGCACAGCACCTCACAATCTTACAAACCAAGCAACAGTATAACTTAAAGTAGCCGGGGAGAGCTGGCGCGTTCGACATATAGCAGGTAGTCAGATAGTCCGTCAATGCATGATTCGGCAATTGGAATTGTCAGACAAGAGGCTTTCCCAGTTCTAAAAATGGCAAAGTGCATCACCGGTGCCACCCAGAGCATAAAGCTTAACAAGGTAAAGCTCACCTGGGCATGCTCGAGTAGCCGGCTCTGGAAGCTTTTGGCTTGGGTCTGTGCCCCACTGGGGCTTCCACCTACTGCAGGTGTCATTTACGCTAGGCTCTGGATCCCCTAAATTCTCCTGGTCCGCCCATTCCAAGTTGATAATAATGAGCTGAATGGGTTTATCTA
Source organism: Nemania bipapillata (assembly GCA_029590615.1). Lineage (NCBI taxonomy): Eukaryota > Fungi > Ascomycota > Sordariomycetes > Xylariales > Xylariaceae > Nemania > Nemania bipapillata. The sequence continues at coordinate 10,144 of JAPESX010001094.1, read as the reverse complement.
GTCATGATACGGATTGCAACTTTCTTCTGGTAGCTGTTCACGCATGGATCTGTAAACGATTAGATTAGCATCACGGTGGTCAAGATCTGTAAACCCAAAAAATTATAGATAAGACTTGGCGAAGTCATATTGCATTTGCAGTAATTCATGATGACACGAGCCCATTAACACAACGATCTATAGCCCGGACCGTCAGGAAACACATACCGAAGTGAAGGGCTTCAAAACGCGCGAATTGTCCCGAGACAGCCGATTCTCTCAAACGCCAGCCAAATGCCCTCATGCGTATAGATCACTAGCGCCCGTCGCCCCATCGTTAAAATATAGAACTCGTTATCTGAAGGCCTGGACAAAGTCGTGCAGTCTATCTATTACGACCGGCATGATGCCGTTTAGGGAATCCTCCATGATTCGGTCAAGATGCCTAATCGCATCTTCCTCATTGAGCTCCAAGTGGAATCGTTCCTTAACTTTGAACACCGCTTTGTCCGGTTCTGCCTTGATATCCGGAATGTTGGCGTGTACCATAAGACTGAAGAGATTCAAGATCAAATTGGAAGACTTTCGTAATGCCGCGAATGCGAGGAAGCAGTATTGCTTGAATTGCAAGTACACTTCGCTAGGCGGGTTGGCGCCGCCCATCGCATCTGCCATTTCCTTGCTCAATTTGAGAGCTGGTGCGAAGGGTTTGGGGTCCCGGCCTAATATGAAGCCAAAATCTGCGTGGAAAAAATGACCGTCTGGCGCTAGAAGGAGGTTTTCCAGGTGTCGGTCGCCGACCCCAAGAATATACGTGATGACGCAGTAGCCCGCACAAGACTTAGTGAATGTATCCAATGTCTCTTTACGCACTCCTAGATATGCTCGCTCGTCCGGGTTGTGCTGCCGCAGGTATGCAAGGGCAGGATTTGCATGGAATTTCGACGCGATCGCCGAAAAAGTTTGTGATGGTACAAACTGAGAAGCACCCGCCGAAGTGCTTGTCGCAAGTATCTTGTATGGTGAAAGCTTGAGGTCTAGATTCTCCTTCTGCAAAAGTTGGTCCATAAGCGTGATAATTTGTATAACTAACTGGTCCTGTCGCAGATCATCACCAGTCTTGAAGATAATTGGGTATTTGCTGCCCGAAATCGTTTTGAAGGTGACCATGATCGGTGATAGTGAAGATTTGAAGACTCGCGTCTCTTCTGGAACTACACCAACAATCATGACTGACGGGTCTAATGGCATCGGTATCGGGGGGTCAATCGTTAGGAGTTCGTTCCTCGAATCAGCTAAGAAGGATTTTGTTTTCTCAAGTTTCCGTGGATAAGAGTCACGAGAAGCCTGAATATCAGCTGAGATCTTGGACAGCACCGCAATAAGCTCAGCCTGTCTTCTTATTGTAACTCTTGCTTCTTTACCCCCGGGACGACTCTCCAATTCTTTCATGAAGTCATATTGGACTTTCGCATACATGGTGCGCACTTCCTCGCCCTGGTCATTGCTCTTGTCATCGTATTCGACCCCAAGGTACCAGTAGAAATAATTTCCTAGTGTGAAGTTCTCAACAGCCCGAGAAATGAGAAAATTAGCCAGCGAGGAGGCTCTCATGGTAGCCTGGTTTAAGTCTGTGGAAATGTGTTCGAACTTAAGAGCCTGGACAAGTTGAAGAAGGTAAAGCAGGAGCTCATTATCGCCAGCTTTCCTCAATCTATCCACTGCATAGCCTCTGACAACACGATTGTCAAAAGTCGGGCCGAGTAACTCGAGGGCATCATCCACATCGATCTCTGTCCATTTTCCGAGTACCTGAATGGCTTGCCTGGATTCACTCTGGTCTTGCCAATTGACAGATTTTACAAATTTCGTCAGAGCACGCTTGTCTTTTGTAAGATGATACCGAAACTTCCATACAAGATCCTTTTCTTCGGGGGAAAGCACGTGAGTTGGAGAGTATGACATTATCATATTAAGCTCATCGCGGACTTTTGCATTTGGCTTTAGGTCTTTGTCGAGTATTCCATGGCGATGTTGACTTCTCACGAGACGTCTATGCTTGCTCTCGGCTGGGTTATCTTTTGCTCCCACTTCCGGGTCGTAAATTCGAATTATGCGGTCACTTTCTTCGGGCCCGTTAATCCCCGGCCCGTAGGAAACTTCCGGAGGAGGCTTCAATATGATATTAGACTGGGAAGCAGAGAGATGCTGAAACGACGAAACCGGCGGAGGTGGATATTCATGGTCTGCGAAAACCACAGGGAAATCAAAACGAGGCAGCTCAATATTCAGATTGAACTTGGAAGGGCCAGGTCTCGGAGGTAGCCCGTCTTCCAAAGCAGTGTCACCATTCTGTTCTCGACCGCTACCGGTGTCTTGGGAGGAGGCTGTCTGTCGCTGTGTCGATCGGATCGAATTTCTAGCAGCCTGTAGGCCGCGCTTTTCGGTTCCACGAAACACTAACTGGTCAAGCCATTCAACCCGAGGAATTTCGTTCATCTCATGTTTCTTAAATAATTTCTCCATTCGCTCGAGTTCCTCTACTTCCTTATCAGCACCCACAGCAGCCGCTCCATTCTTCATTAGATCATCTCTCAATTTCGTAACGCTTGACGGGGTAGATGTGTTGTCATTGCCGTCTGCTTGTTTGTAACGATGGATAACGCACTTCTGCCGCCCCTTCTGCAGCTGGTTATCCTTATCGAACAGCGGTAAGGTGGTCCCTCCAAATGGGATGGCATGCCCCTGGGCTTGGCTGCCACCGGTAGGGGACAAGTCCCAGATCGTTATTGCGAGGTACGAGTTCAACGGAAGGGATTTATAGGGTATCGGTATAGTGAGCCATTCGTTCCACCTACTTAAGTTAGTCTAGGCGTCTAAGCACAACGGTCGCACATCTACCAAAGTTCTCACTTTCTCTCGTTACGGAAAGACTTATATGATGTCTGCACTGGTACAGTCAAAGGCTTTGATCCAGCCCAGACCTGCGCTGTGACATAGAGGTCAGAGTACGGGCTAATAACACTCAGGGTTAGGATCGTCCATGCTGAGGAACAGGAATAGGAACAGGAAAAAGATACCTTGTGTTAGAACCAATATGCCTCAACTCCGGTCTGTTTAGGAGTGTTGAGAACAGATACGGCGCTTCGTCACCTTCCAAGTTGATACTGAAGAATGACTAGAGTCAGCAACTAAGGACCAGTAGCAACAGAAGCAGAAACGGATCCCAAAGCTCACATGCGAACGTTGACGGGATAATCGAGTGTATCGGAGGTACCGAACGAAAAGGGCTCCATTATTAGCCTTTTAATTTATTATCTAAATGTATTATTTTACGACGAGAGCATATTATAGTATTAGAAAGCGCCGAGTAGCAGAGGGGAAAGGGGTGTCAGGAGGTGTCTAAGTAAATGTAAACGCCGAAATGTAAATATGGCCTGTCGGAAGCTGTAACCTGGACAAGAGAAGCTTGGGTGGAGCAACTGAGGTCATCATGTCCCTCTAATCTTATCATAACTGAATTCCCCTCTAGTAATGGACAGGACAGTAGATACCCACCTAAGCCACAGAATGTATAGAATACCTCAGGTACAAGCCACAGAGGCGGGGTTCAATTAACGCCAACCCATCCTTCAGGTAGGCTGTCGCGTCTCCTGTGAACCAAGACGCGCCTCAACTGCATTGAATTTTAAGCTTACCCATAATCATAAGACTTGAGCTGTCAATGTTTTGGTACGCTTCTAGAGAATTCAACACATCACCACACTCCCCCTATAACTCGCCGTATCCATATAAACAATTTACATCAGAAGGGGCGATAAAACCTGTGTAATACGTACTCACTCACCCACCAGCCCCGTCATGTCGTCGCGGGCCTCATCACAGGATGCAGCGAGTGCACCCTCTTCACCTATGACACCCTCTCAACAGAGCACTTTAGTTATGCGAGATAGGGGCAGGGCTACGGATGGCGCATCTAAAAGAAAAAGGACCTTAACAAATGGAGCTGGTCCCTCCACCTCGCGGCGTCGCACAGAAGAGCCCGAGACTATCATAGACGACGACGAGTCGGATCAATACGACCCCGATCAGCCGCTAGAAGAGCGGCGCAAAGTACAGCGAGGGTATCGCGATCTCCTTCGTGGACTACAGGAGAACACGGATGAGCTTTCCAACCCAAAGTCTATGTTTCTGCATGACACACTCACCAAAGCGAACGAACTATCCCACCATGTCAAACAAACCGGTGAAGCCATCATCGATTCAAAGTTGCTCGTCGCCGCCGCCGACGCCTCATACCGGAGAGCCGCACGACTAGCGAACGGCAATGTTGCCCAAGGACTGGATGTGGATGAGTTCGTTTCCAAGTGCATCAGCTACATGAGGCTTGGTGCTGGCATTGCCGAAGATGACGCACCTGAACTCACATCTACTCAGCAACAACGGAGGCGGCCCGCCAGGGGGAACGCGGCTGACTCGGATGAGGACGAGATTGGTGACGAGGGTGACATGATGAACTGGGAGCATCTTGGCCGATTTGCCTGTATCCCCAGCGTTAGACGACCCGCCGTGCCCGGATTTCTTCTTGGACCACTTTCGGTCGAGAAAAAGGTCCGGAAAATAGTGAAGCGCAGCGCACCTTTCAGAGCCGATGCCCTCCGAGAGACGAGGCCAGAAGTATTGAATGCCGAAGATGTACAGCGAGCTGAAAAGAATGACCTGACGGCCATCTGCGCCAAGATACTCCGACGGCTGCAAGACGTCCAGGACGAGGCGCAAGCCAAAGTTGAGGCCGCCTTCGAGAGTCAGGGAGATGTCGAGGTCCAGAGATTAATGAACAAATATGGCCTGAGGGATACTGGGGGCATCGATCTGTTAAAATTTGTCGTTAATCCAAAGTCGTTCGGCCAGACGGTGGAAAATATGTTTTACGTCAGTTTTCTAATACGTGACGGAGCCATCGAGATCGAATTTGACGAACACGGACTTCCGTCACTACGTGAGTCGAGATCCCAATTACTGTACAGTCCTACCTAGACTTTCTAACAAATACCAGAACCCACAGCAAGTCAAGATCCCGGCACCATCAAACGTGATGCGCAGAGGCATCAAGCTGTACTATCCATCGACATGCATATGTGGCGAGACATTATCGACGCCTTTAATATCACCGAGCCAATCATTGAACATCGCAAAGAACAGAGCACTCAGGGCCCAGGGGCACGAAGTTGGTATAGTTGATGTGACGCTCTGTTGACTAATTCGTGTCGCCTAAGCCTGCACTTCTCCTTAAACCAAGTCCCCCGGGCCAAAGTTCAATTGACAGGGGCGCAATAGTGTAGAAACAACGTATAGATACCCATACGAGCGGAAAGCTCATGCCGTATTAGAGAAAGAGCCTGAAACGACTAATGACATGATTTGACTACTCACTGTAGCCATACTATTATACCCTTTCTATTACAAGCGCTAGCTACAAACTATCTCAATGCGATCTTGGGTAATACGAAGGCAGCCCAACATGAGCATCTATCGTGCTATCCCAATGTTCATTGGCACGAAGGCTTGAGGCACATAGCCATACTATACATGGCTATTTAGTCCTGTAGGGGCAGCATCAACGTTATTGTAAGCACTCACTCACCTAGCAGACCCCTCCGAGGAAATCCTTAACTCACTAGTAGCAAGCTAGGTGCGCCCGAGAGTACCCCATAAAGAGCGTGGGACGCCAATCACATACTAAGTTTTAACGGGTACAATGAAATAGGGGAGTAGAAATGTCTGGTATTTACCTCGACCTATACCATCTATTCCTTATCGTCCTCATATCTCATTTGGATGAGGCAATTAGTAATACAAACGTGCTTCCCGTACTTGAGAATTGCTTTCTATTGTGAATAATAATGTAAGCAGCCCCTAAGCTACGCTAAACTCTCAATGGAGTGTCTAGTTAAAGCTAAATTTCTATAATTTAGACTATGTGTCGTAAAGGGTAGACAGCCGTAAACTAGTCGTATTCATAAGTCTAATCTAGTAAGTACCTTAGAAAACCATGCCTTTGACTTGCTCAATCTTTCTGACATCGATGTTTCTTATCAACAGCATCCAGATCAGGCCTAGAGCCATAATTCCAGTTCCAGCAGCCAGCATTCTAGTCTGCGCGTAGCCATAGGCATTCTGGATTGCCAGTCGCGTGGCGCTCCCGACGGGGTAGCTGAGCTGCGTCGTGAGATCCTCGTAGATGTCCGCGAGGTCGGCGAGGGCGTCGGCGGGGAGATAGCGCTCGAGGGCGGCCTCGAAGGTGTTGGTCCAGATGGCGCCGGAGACGGTGGCGCCGACGGAGCCGCCGACGGTGCCGACGACGTAGAGGAGGGCCAGCGCGCCGGCGACGTGCTGGTGGTCGACGGCGGCGAGGATCGCGAGCTGCTCCACGATGATGAAGATGCTCCCGCCGATGGAGATGAGCACCTGGCAGAACACGAGGTAGCCGACCGACTGGTTGGGGCGGCGGAAGTAGATCATGAGCCCCTGCGTGAAGATGTAGAGCGGCACGGCGATGTACAGGAGCCACTTGAAACGGCCGGTCCGACGGATCAGATAGCCGACGAAGAACAGAAGGATGCCGGAGACTACGTTGAAGGTGTTGTTGACATAGCCGGCCTCGGCGATTCCCAGGTCGTTGACAACCTGGAGGAACGATGTGAAGTAGTTATTCCAGCAGTAGTATGCGACTTGGTACGTTGCATCTAGGCCACATGCACCGATGACAGTCCGGTCGGAAAGGAGAGCGAAGTTCAACATGGGAGTCGGAGCCAGGAGTGCCTCATAAAAACCGAAGATGACGAGAACCACGAGCCCGACTACGATCATGGCGATGATGTAGGCCGTTGCCCAGCCGTAAGGGGCCGATGTGGCGATGTCGAAGGGGAGGAGGAACACGACCAGCCCGGTAGAAAACAAGATGACGCCGATAACTAGTTCTATTTAGTATTCTCATATCAGGTAATTTCAGGGGTGTTTAACTTACTATCAAATTCCATTGCATAGAACCACACGGTTTGCAGGATCGATCGATTGTTCTTCTCCTCAACCAAAGCCCCTTCTTTCTTAGCTTTGCGAAGATTGAACTTCAGGATAAAGTACAAGGGTGCAGCCACGATAGGGAAGATGATCGAAAAGGCGCCGAAACCCCAGCGCCAGCCGACATTGTAATAGAATCCCTCTGATGACTTGGGTCCGGCGAATGCTGTGATGATGTAGGGAGAGGATGTGAAGGCGTAGGCCAAGCCTCGGTTCTTCAGCTTAGACGCATCAGCTGTGATAACATCGACACAATATGTCAAGCCGCTCGTTCCAATGGTGTAGAAGACCTAGGGTTATAGAGGGTTAGTATCACTGGGTTATGCTTGATGTAATAGTATTTCTTTCCCGTATTTTCATCAGATGGGAGACTCACGTAACCGACAGAAAACGTAGCAAGCCCGTTGCTGGATGCCAAGATGACTAGGCCCACCGTAGCGAACAAGATCATCGTGAGAAATCCCTCCGCCCGACCCCAGACATCCACGATCTTCGCCAAGGGAATGAACACGGCTGCCGAGACGGAGCCTGCAACGATGTATGTGACATTTAAAAGTGAATGTGACTCGAACTCGCTCGTGGCATAAGGTATCAAGTCATAGAGAATCGAAGATTGGAACGCGTTCACAAGATATAGCGCCCATATACTAATCACGCAAGTAGTTAGTTAAAGATCCTTGTATTTTCAAGTCGAGCAACGCCGAAATCTCATCAACTTACTTCAAAAAGACGAGAATGAGCGACGTCTTTGACCAGCTCTGTGTGACAGCCTCAACATCCTGAACACCACGCTGCATGTGCTTAGGAGGGGTTTCCAAGCCGAGCTTCTCAGGGTCATCCGCGACAGTCGCGTTAGGAGCGACCTCCTGTGCCATCTTCTCTTCGTCTGTAACCGTAGCCATTCCGATGGACAGTGCTCACCAATACAAGACGATGGATAGGATCGTGCAGGTATGGAGAACCGAGCCAAGAGGGGGATTGCAACCCAATATCTACTCCAGCCCGCCCCGGCTATTGGCGCTCTAAACAATCTCCGAGGCCGGCAACTCGCTGAAGAGCCGTTGCATGCTCTTGATCCTTCGTGGCGCAAACAGGGTATGAATTTTTTTTNCTATCCTAGGGACTATTGAGCGATCGCGATCCACATGCCTGGTGTGGCATGATTCTTTTTACGTGAAAGAGGACGCATCACCTGTAGGAATAGTATTCATTGGTCAGAGACCGTTAGACGACTATTGGTAGTATCTAGCTAAAGTTATCAGATCCGTTCGTGCATGAGCCTTAGTCTCATTTGAGACAAGTTTGACAAGGATATATTCTAATCAATCTATCTCGTGATTAGCGGTACATTATAAAATGCCCCACAAACATAGACGGTCGTCTCTTGGTCTTATTTATATCTCCTAGCTAAGGTTAATTCTTAATCTATTCCTGTAGCTCACTGTAAACCCTATAATGGCTTTAAAACTATTCGTAGTCACGGCTGGATGACTAGGACCTACCAGGGCAGTCTGGTACACAAACTGCGTGTTAGCTAAACTGTTCAATTGGCCTCTGCCCCTCGTTCTCAGCATTCGGCAGCGTCCGTCCCATCGTCCTTGAATAACAATCCCATGCTCGATCTGACGTTGACATAGAAATAAACAAAACAGTTATGCCCCAGAATAGGGCATGAGTGAATGAATGAGCGAGTGTATCGTCCAATTGACCCCCTTGTCATGTAGCCCGTGAATCACGATTACTGTCTTGTAGACAACAACCAACACTTAACATTATGTGATGACCATCTCATAGCTATTTCCATCTCTCCCTTTTCTTCTTTGAAGAGCGATATTTCCGAGGATTCATGGTCATTGNTCAGTCTCAGTCTCTCCAGAGGAGGCGCCATTAGAGATTGGGTCGCTCGAAGATTGGGACTCCGAGAGCTCTTCCAATGAAGTGGTGCCTCTCTTGCTTTTTTCCTGCCCTTCTGTTTGGATAAGGATTTTCTCTTGCTGGACTGCTGGCCGTTAGTCTCATCGTGTGTACCTCCGGCGTTAGACTCAGATTCAGAATTTAAATCCAGGTCGTCATTGCGTAGAGCAAGCTCTTTGGCGAGGTCTTGGTCGCTCCCCCACGTCTCTGCGAGATACTTGTCAAAATTCCTGCTAGCAGTAGCTACGTAGCCCTGCTATTAAAAATATGGCATCTTGGATAACTATACAGGGTGCTATCACCCTTCGCGTATGGGATATATGACCCTAGACCTACTATGGTACAGCTTAGTAACAAAAAGTAAAATATAAATCCTACACTTGATTGAAAATATCTGCTTAAATGTATGTAAATGGTTGGACCTCTTGCATATCTAATCTACAGCTGCTGCTGGTACACCTGGCTCCACATCATGATAGTGGGTTGCTGTTAGATACCATTCTGTATATATAAGCCTATAGGGTATATGTAAAAAGCGCATATTAATTATATAAGCGCTAAGGCTACTAATAACTAATCTATGCACTTATTAAATAAAAGCTTTTTAATAATTATTATAGATTAAAGCTAAAAAATTAATATAATAACAGAAAAACTGCACTAAATTTAACAATTAAAAGTCTTATTAATTTTTATATTTTACCTAAAAAATAACAAGCTATTTAAACGTATTTAATAAAATCGCTAAAATAGCTAAATTTACTACTATTACTTTTAAWCTTTTTTAATAACTTTTATTTAWTAAAAAAAAACTTTATTATAAAAGCCTGTAATAAAAACTTATAAAATTACTTAGTTTTTAAATTAACACAAGCTTTTTAGCTAGCTAAACTAAATGCGCTAATAATTTTTAATTTTATTAAACCTAATAAAAATTAATTAGTTAATTTAATTACCGAGCTTACTGCTTAATAATAAATGCTTTACTTAGCTGCTAAATAGTATTATAATATTACTTTTAAGCACTATAATATTTACTAATTAAAAGTTACCGAGCTTGCCGAGTAAATATATAAAACTGTATATTTTAATTATAAAAGTAACGCATATAAAAGCTAGTAAAACGATCGATTAGTAGTACGATAAATTAAAAAAGTTTAGTAATATAGCG
>JAPESX010001093.1:0-11645 GCA_029590615.1 Nemania bipapillata | reverse complement strand
ATTGGAGATAACCGAATGAGTTCTCGCCCGCCAGGTTCATCGGGTCCGTGCCGATGTTATCTAGCGATGTAGGCCATCTCAGATCCCGAACGGTAAAAGACGTGATGGTGATGTCGTTCACATCCATGATACGCTTGTTGTTCTAAAGTACTKMGACGTTAAAYACGAKNAATTAATCAATCAATCAAACAGTACATCAATTTTCGGAGATGGTGTTTCAGAATAGCCTCAAATTTCCCGTTGTGTGCTTTTATGAAACACGCCAAACACCTGTTGAAATCCTTGTGCGAAAAGTAAACGGTGTTTCCCAGGAAGTCGGCCAAAGCCTGGACCCCCGCAGCGGGATAGTTGTAAGTTTCTCAATGTAATGACACGCGGCTGCTAATTGGCATAGATTGTTGATCGGCATTCAGCATGTTTACAGGGTGCCGAGGCTCTCCAGCTTCATGTTACACACGACATGTTAAGCAAATTTTTAGGACGTGATGATACTTCCTTCCAGTTGGTTGCGTATCGGATCCAGGGCTTCGCCAAGAATGCGGAAATCGTGTTGAAGAGCCAGGGCTAGAAAAGCACCCTTTCTTCTCCTTTGAAGTATTATTTCGCATAATTTTGTTCTTTGTTGGAGAGAGAGGGGACCCGCGACTACCGGATCAACTTCAAGATTATGCACTTATTAGCTATTAAGCCGAAAATCTAGTTGCTCAAGTAGTAATGCCTCATATGGTATCTAGCTACTCACGAAAACCTACTTGTGCCCCTTGTTAAAATAACTATTATAGTCTTCTCTAATAGCATAGGGTATACCATGCCGACATCGATGATACAGTCGGCGTTGTATGTCCTGTAGTCACAAACTGATAGTAGCCAGTCGCGTACAGGACTATTAAGTAGCTTTCAAATCCTAGTAATGCACTAAGTTACGCTACTCAAGGATGCTAGCCTTGCAAGTAACTGTAGCCAAAAATTTCTGTACGAGTTTTATTGATATTAATTCCGGTTGTTGATAGTGAGACTAGCGCCTGCTCCCCCCTTCCGGCCCCCGAGGAGTCTAGTCACGACACAACCCGTTAACCACGAGGCCACCATACGCATGAAATAGCTTACCAACATGTATAGCTCTGATCGGCTGAATATTCTTCTCTTGGAGCTGAGCTCGAGGAATTTGGGGGGCTCGAGAAATCTTTCACTGTGAGTGAGTATCTCGTACTCGTAGTATGCTACTAGCAGATCATAAACTTCGACTAAAGCGAAACCTATCTTTTCTTAAATTATTCCTCAATCTTCTTAACATACACGTTGTTATTTTCTCGTAATTCATTGAATTCCCTTCCTTTCGAAGTTGATTGGCTCGAATCCGTAAACATTAAATCTGAACTGATGTTGTTGTTCAAGGATGTCTTTGATAGGTGATATTGTAGAAGTCAAAAGTCAGATTAGTCTACTTCACTTCAGGGTCGTTGTCAACGAGAAATCGAATAAGAACGGGCTTATCTTGTTCAACAATGGGATCATACATTAGGTACTAATTTCTGCCAAATATCTGGGTCCGCTTGGGTTGAGCCATCTCGAGAAGCTCCGAGGAGGTTTCGCTCGGCCTGTAGCTCTCGAGAGGCCGGGGACGAACGAAATGAATCACATACTCTACCGTATATAATTAATCAAGTACCATTCAGTTTCCTGATAGCTTATTGGTGAATAAGTAAGACTAGGCTAGAGCCTGTCACCTAGTACTAAGCTAAGTGTCCCAAGAGAACCTGAGACAAGTGACCTATTAGTTAATTAGTCATTAGAGGGGCGGGGTATTATAGTCAAGAGCCTTAGAAAACTACACTATCGCCGCCATATTGTTTTATTGTATGTCTGCTTCTATAATATACAACTTGTTGAAGTCGGTATCTTCCTCTACCTCACCTTCGCAATCCGCAATGGCTGTTCCACCGGCATCTTTGACAAGTGTCAATGGCCTGTCGTACTACGTGCCCCTAGCCAAAGCATTGATGCCGTCTAAGCCTCCGCGTTTGCTATTTGGAAATAATACATCATCGCCATCATCACTTAGCCCTGCTACTCTATTCGTTCTTTCAAGTCCACCTGAGTCTGAAGCTTTGGCGGCCAACGTCGAATCCTGGCAGCGAACCGATGATGTATTTACCCCAGAATTCCTTGCGTCTGTCTATTTTCTTGCTGCAAATAACTACAGCTTGTCAAGCCTCGGCGAAGGAGTCGAAGCCCTACTAGGTAAATGGGGCACCAAAAGTGCGCACCTGCTTCATGAGCAAGATAGCCAGCATCATATGACAACTTGGCGATCAGGACCTTACTTCACATCAGCAGACGGTCTTCGGCCTGCATGGCGTATATTCCCTGACTTGAATAGCGCCTTCGTGTTTCCTGTCGTTCCGAGTGAGGAAAACCCAAGAAGGTACGTCGTCTATTCATACCCATTATCTACGACACCACTGATCATTCGTAGATTCGTAATTCCCGGTACAGCTGGCGTCCCAGTGCCAAGCCGATGTTTTTTCGAGCCTGGATCATCTGAGAAACCTCTTTCTGGTATGAGGGTCGTCATCAAGGACAATATTGATATGNCGCNGGGGTCACAAATTCTGCAGGTAACCGGGNCGTATGGCGAACTCTATGGGGAAACAACCAAGAATGCCGAGGTGGTAGAGCGGTTACTTGATGCCGGAGCCGTCATCCTAGGTCGCGTCAAAACAGTGCAATTCGCGTCAGGTGCCAATGCCAAAGATTGGTTTGATTTCCAGGCTCCTTTCAATCCCAGGGGAGATGGCTATCAAGACCCCGGTGGCAGTAGTTCCGGAAGCGCAACTGCAGTATCTGCTTACGACTGGGTGGATATTGCATTGGGGACAGATAGTGAGCCTCCATGATAAAGCTAGCACGAGGCTATTCGCTGATGGCGATTTTCTTCAGCTTTCGGAAGTGTTATTAGTCCAGCATCCGAGCATGGTCTCTTTGCCCTACGTCCTACGATTGGAGGTGTGTCCACGGCTGGTGTAGTACCTCTTTCGCGGTAAGAAAGAATATGCTTTGATTCATTGTGATTTACTGATCGAATAGTAGAGAGCTGGACACCGTGGGCTTCTTTAGTAGAACCGTAAAAGCAGCGACTGCAGCTACCAGAGCACTGACGAACCCAAACCTTACCAAAAGATTTTGTGCTCCAAATATACAGTTGGTTTTTCCTGTTGATTTCTTCAAAAGCTGGCCTAAAGAGTACCTCGAAGCCGTTGAGCCTATCATCTCCAAACTTGAAGCCTTTCTCAAAGTGAGAAGAACCCCCATAAACATCAGAGACAAGTTTCGTGAGGATGAGGTTGGTGGCGGTAAATCGATGGAAGAGTATCTCGAAAATGTAAGATTTTCCAAGTACACGCGTTTCTGCTACTGACATTTCTTGAAGACCACAGCTCATATTCAGTTGTATGACTGTTATCGCAACTGTCTCCCTTTCTTGCAAGAATACGAGGCCAGATTCAACAAGACCCCATTTGCAGATCCGTATATCAAGTATAAATGGTACTTAACAGCGGTTGAATTAAGTTATTAGGTGACTAACAATGTCGAGTAGGAGGTTGGGCAAAGATTTGACCGATGAAGAATATCAAAAGGCAATCACTGAACGAAACGCATTCAGGGACTGGATGCTCAACACGATCCTCCCCCAATCTTCCGATAGCGACTTCTCCAAGATCCTTATCATGCCAAATGGGTACATGGAACCACTATATCGCCATGAATATGACGCGTCAGTTCGCTTGAATCTACTGGGTTTTCAAAGCATTAACATAGCAGCAGACGAACCTTAGAAGAGGGTGCTCGTCGAAAGCAAGGCTTCGGGTTCAAGGATAGCTTTGTGACGGTACTACCTGGTCTCCCTTTCTTCAATGTTCCTAGTATGTCCAGCACCGTTTCCGCCAATGCATATGAAGGGCTAATTGTGTACTTAGTTGGCCAATTCCCTTACGAGTCATCAGTTTCTAATCGAACTGAATGCTTGTCAACTAACATCGCCTTCATGGGCCCTCGAGGTAAGAAGCCTCATACTCCCCATACTATTCACGTTAGATACTAACAGCTTAAGGATCCGACCATTCCTTAGTTCAGTTGCTGGACGGCTTCCTGCATTCTTCGCCAGAGCTTCACCATTCGGTCGGCACGGGCAGCGCTTTGTTCGCCGCCGAAGCAGTGCCAGTGCCATCGCTTTAGTACAAAAGCCGAGACATGCCCCCCCNTCGCACACTCGGTGTAGATCTAAGCAAATCTCAATATCGATCAGATAATGGACGGACTGCTTTGTATGAGTCGCACAACGTCATCCGAGCCACCGAAGGGTGCTTGCCGAACGATGAAGGAACGCAATACTTGCATCGGTTAGTGTAGAATTGTCTACCAATTGTGATCCAAAATCAAGTCTAGCATTCCTAATATGTTCATCCTTTGAAGTATCACCCTGTCTAATATGATACTAACATGCCATCAAATTCTATAGAATTATCTATATCTAGTGGAGCTCCCTTGAGATTATCCGTCGTTCTCTGGGGTTCCTCAGTAATAGTAACACTTTAGATTATATTGCCATTAGATAACAGGATGTGACTCATGACAGCCTGCACTTGGGATACTGTCATCCGCTGTACAGTCCTGATAACTTTGCGGGGCGATGATTAAACTAGGCTCCATAGCGGGTCGAGCTCCAATTAATTAAGGCTATACCTAGAATTACTAGGCTAGGCGATTGAACTTAGGTAGTATACCATGTCATGACATCAAAGTTGCAGAAGATGTATTATAGTTAATAGTATTGCCCCAAAATTACAAACTTCAAGTTTAATAACTACAATTTTGCAAACACATTTACTATACGGGCACCGTGCCGTTGCATATGCGTCTTCGTTTTATTGCCTCTGTGGAGAAACGCATCCACAGACTCCTGCATAGTACCTAGATAATTGGTCGGTATCTTTTGACATTGGCCGTTGGGTATACTGGGTTGATACCCAATATCAGTATTAGTGTCTTACCATAAAACCTCGTCCCAAATCACGCTTAATCTAATATCAATATCTATCAACTTATTACACTGTGAATCATCTCCAACATTATCGTACCTTACTACATGATGAAGCGCTTCTGGCGGAAGAATGAGCGTAGCAGGGACTGTTCCCCAGTCTTGGCAAGATTCATTGGTCACTTGGGAAGTGTTAAACGATAGGTTGAGGTTATGAGTAGCTGTATTATTACAGGTAAGGAATAGAGTGCTAGAGTAGAATACAGTAAAGTACTTCTATAATATATAGCAGACTAGTATAGGGCGTATATACCACTAGCTACCTTACTTAGCTACCTGATTTTAATACTCCTACTTGAACTATATATTTACGTAAGTAAAACTATCGCTAGTTTTTTTATTTAATTATTTTTCTCTCTTTCTTTGGAATTGCCCACTATTTACTTAAGTGTCACTTTATATTGAAGACGATGCCCGTGTAACCTGCTAACTCCTAGGTCGCTATGGCTTCTAGGATGACGTATAGTTCGAGAAATACATTAGATCCACGTGTTAACATAATATTCTCAACGCTTGGATGCAACCCCGGAGTAGGGCTTACAAGAAACGGCATACTCAACATCCACACGGGAATTTCAAAGAAATATAAGGCGTTATGATTTTTATATGAATAGTTTTTTTCTTAATGGCCTGGTTTCATTAACCATCATGATATTCTAGATATATTCTGGTCTTGAAATGTTGTCTAGCAATCCACGAGTTGTTAAAAGTAAAGGAGGAGCAATAATGATAGGCAGTATACGTTGAATTCAAAGTGTAGATCAGTGGTCAGCTCATACAACAAGAGTCTGGGATATGTGGTGGTTTATATGCACCATAGGTGTGGAGCGTCTCATACAGTATATTCAACATATAGTCAGGGCCTGCCTGCCACTGAGATGAGAATCGATAATAAGATAAACGATCTGACTCGGTAGGTTTTAGGTCCGTACGCCACTTGATCTATACCATTAAATCTGCTTATGACTCTTAATAGGTAGTATGCTGAGATAATTACTGCTCGTCTCCGTATACAATATACCTAGGCCTGCAGGGAATTATGAACCTTGACTGTGCTCTCATGATTTGCGGAAGTACTTGGTAGTATAAAGACCGGGGTGGTGCTCAGACTTTTTTATTTCCCCGACGCGTCTCTGTCTGTTTACGTACTGTACCATTCATTCATCGCGCATTTCGTATTATTATGCCTGCAGAAACTTACAAGCTCGCGCTTCTTGAGCGTGCCCTCGATAATGCGGACGAATCAATTCTACGCGATGTGCTGAAATCTATGTGTCATGATTCGGAGGTTTGTCGCAGGGAAGTGATGGATCGGATGCTTGTGTCGCAGAAGCGCACAGTTATAGAATTGTCCGACTCGTCTGACAACGACACCCAAAAGAAGCAGATCACGAAGCGAAAGAAAGTCGAAGTCACCCATAAATCAAGGTATGAGAGGTGTGAGACCTGCAAAGAGAGCTACGATATCGCGCTCAACGACGATGAAGCGTGCCAGACACACGAAGGTGCGCTACCCATCTGACCTCTTCCGCTGATATGACGTGACACTGATGCTTTACATTGCTGTGTTTTAAGATATTCTCAGGATCGATCCGGAATATTTCCCTGACGACGACCAGGTATATTATGATATCAACAGCATTGATGTCGAGACGGATTATCGGCGTGAATCGTGCCCAGAAGGATTTAGATGGGAGTGTTGTGACGGGTCTCTTAATAGCGACCCCTGTCTCATTCAGAGACATATTCCCATCAGGAACAATAAGTGATGTCCCGTATGCGAATTCATTCATAGATCACTCTCTCTTGATTATGTAATTATTGTTGGTTGACGACATGTTGTCTAGCGTTGTTATGGGTCCTTGTGGGACGCACACATCATCTCGCAGTTGTTGGTTCGGGCTGTGAACTTCGGAAGGATGGTAGCTGCGCGATTGGAGGCGGAAACCATGCAACTTTTATTTCAATTATTGAAAATTTGGGAAGATCGATTCACAGCAACTAGAATACTTGCCTGCAAGCTCTCTCGTTTGGGGGCAGTTACTCGGAATACTCTCGCGCATCTCAATTGAATAATACTTATTGTGCTCGCCTAGACTTTCGGGGGTTGGGGTTTGACTATACCCATGGTCACGCAAATTACCACCTACAAGTACCTAACGACGTCATTGAATACGATTAATCAATCAAGCCTGTATGCGAGACTGGGATGCGGAGAAATTAGTTTGTATCGTGATTAGTTTGTTGGGGATTGCAATATATGGTATGTATTCGTTGCTTTTTCAGGCACCTCCACATCGAGCTTTAAGTACGTAGGCACAGTTTAGAATCTAGATGTACTACAGTGAAACAAGATCTAGAACTCACTTACTTAATGCCCTAGGTATCCTTCGGACAGCGACTTCTCTCTTACTGGCTATTATCAGTAAGTTCCTACCCTTATAGGTAGTCGTCGCTCAAACTAGGAGGTAAGTCTGTATAGTCGTATCCACTTCTTTCTTTAGTCAACCAACCATTAGCTATGTTGCGACAAGGTACCTACCTAAGTAGGTACTTGGATGGTTCCGTGTGACCTCTCTATCTCAGTACATACATACAGTATTCTGTGCATACCTATACTCCTCCCATCCCCATCACCAACCACAAAATCTGTGTGACCGCCTCGCTTCCCTTTTGCGTTTTATCATCCAATTCATACCTATTCTCTAGATTTAGTGACCAATTCACCTCGCCGTGTTGTGCTCTATACCCTGAATTGTTGCATCTTCCAGTTTGCTGAGATAGTCGATCCTGGACACGCCTACGAGTCATTCACAGTCTCATCAGTCGTGAAGCATGTCTTAAAAACCACTGACAGCCGGAAAACAACCCACTCGACCATCCCTTTAATAAGGCCCAATTGCCAGTCAATATATTTCTACGTATCTCATTAGGTGTCTCGGTATTATTCAATATCCTACCAATCATCAATTGGATACACATGCACCGAGGGTGCACCACCGCGTTGCTACATAACGTCTTTGCGTCTCGAGTCCTGTGCTCTCCCACCCCTGCTTCTCTAGCCTCCTATCTACCCGGTTGCTCCTTCGGTGCCCAGAACAGTGTATAAGACGACTTCAGGTCGACTGCTCCAGCTCAGCTTCTCGTCTGGATAGGCAGGCCACGCTCCAAAGTGGACCGCCCATGACCTCATCGATATCGCTAGCAGACTTTGGCGGCCCGTTTTAACTTGTACTATCAAATTTGCGGCCTTTTCGTCACTCCAGCCCCGTATCCTATTATCTGGTCCCCTGGCGCCAATCGTCAATCTCGGGCCGTCTACTGGGGTTTATCGCGGGCGCCGGCGGGCCTTGGGAGCTTCCCCCGACCGAGTTGTAGAGGGACAGTAAGAACGAGGGCTCGACCCCGCTAATAACCCCGCGAAAATCGCCGTGGCGCCCACTACCTGGGAGGAAACTGTGGGAGACTGGCGCTTCGGCGCCAGAGCTCGTGATGGTCGCGTGAATAGTCCACAGTGTACGCCTCCTTCTCCTACATCCGACGAGCCTTTGCTAGAGGAAGTGAGACAATCAGCAAAGAACAAAGTGGTCCAACAACCTACACCTCTCTTCATATACTTGTTCTCTGTAGTCCTCCTGACCGTTGTCGTGGTAAGTTGTTTGTTCACAAGGGTTGTCCGAGTTATTTATTGCCTATTTTATTCTTAGAGGCTCGCTAGGGCTAGCTTGCTCCCCGCAGCACGCGTGCTTGGTCGTATGCATGACATACGACATACTCGGCGCAATCGTACATATTTTGCCCTTGCTGATTGCCCCTCCAACTCAGGTTACCCAGCTCTTTCTCGCTGATATCAAAGTCCAATATCCTCATATATTTACGTCGCATCCATTCCTACAGACATTCTCCTCCCCTCCCGCGGTCATCGTTGAACCTGCTGTCTGTGAAAGCCCACAACCATTTGCGACCTCGCCGCCGATCTCCATAGCCCCCACCATGTCGAATTCTCTGATACAAGAGACGAAGCGCATCGTCGCGCAGTTCGATTACACCGATGACGATTTAAACAAGGGCGTACAGGAGTTTCTGCGCCAGATGAGTATGACCAACGAAGCCACTTGATATATTTACCCTGCCACCTTGCATGCTAACATAGTCGACAGATGAGGGGCTGCAGAAAGATGCTACCAGCTTGAGCCAAATTCCGACCTATGTCACAGGTGTGCCAAACGGCACCGAGAAGGTTCTTATCCATCTTCACGTCTATTTATTCTAACTGATGCTAACCATCCTCTAGGGACTATACATGGCTGTCGATCTGGGGGGCACGAACTTCCGAGTCTGCTCGGTCCACCTCAATGGCGATACCACCTTCGACCTCACGTATAGCAAGGTCGCTATCCCAAAGGAGCTGATGGTGGCCAAGACGTCCAAGGAACTTTTTGGCTTCCTAGCCAAACAGATCGAGCTATTCCTGAAGACACATCACGAGGATCACTTCGAAGCCCTCGTCCGCCGCCGAAAATCTACGAAGACACCTCACGGTTATGAGGACGAAAATGTCTTCCGACTTGGCTTCACATTCAGCTTTCCGGTCCAACAATTCGGGATCAACAAGGGCTCGCTCATAAGATGGACCAAAGGGTTCGACATTCCAGATACAGTTGGCAAGGATGTCTGCGCCCTATTGCAAGAGGAGATCGATCTACTTCATCTTCCAGTCAAGGTAGCCGCCTTGGTAAATGACACTGTTGGCACCTTAATGGCACGCTCATATACATCGCCTGGAAAGACTGCTACGCTTATCGGAGCTATATTTGGAACTGGAACGAATGGTGCGTACGTCGAGAAGATCGAAAATCTTCAGAAGTCGGTGGGTGGGCAGTATGATAAATCGACGGGTGAAATGGTGATCAACACCGAATGGGGTTCATTTGATAACCAGCTCAACGTATTGCCGAACACTCCGTACGATGCGAAGCTAGACAGAGAGAGTGTCAATCCAGGGATACAGATTTTCGAGAAGAGGGTATCGGGAATGTTCTTAGGGGAGATTGTTCGATTAGCTGTTGTTGACTTATACGAGAGTCCTAATGTCTCGCTGTTCAAGGGCATTAGTTCCAGTACCAATGACCAGAAAACAACCACACGCATTGGCGATGGCTCAGGTCTATTTAAGCAATGGGGCCTGGATAGCTCGTTGATGTCGACTGCCGTAGCCGATTCTACACCTGATCTGTCGACCCTACGACAAGAGCTTGACTCCCATCTCCAGATACATGCCGCTTCGGTTGAAGATGCACAAGCTTTCAAAGATATTGCATATGCGGTTGGTCGCCGAGCAGCAAGGCTCTCTGCTGTGGCTTTAGCCGGTATCGTCATCCAGAGTGGTCGCCTTAAGGAGACCAAGGATGAGCTCGTGGACATAGGAGCAGATGGTAGTCTTGTAGAACACTACCCCTCCTTCCGAGACATGATCCAGGAAGCTCTCAAGAGCATCGAGGGTATCGGCGCGGAGGGTGCGGAACGGATTCGGATTGGGATTGCTAGAGATGGTAGCGGTGTCGGTGCGGCCTTGATTGCACTGGTGGCAGCAGGCATGGAGAAGAAAGGGATAACAGATGAGCCGGCAGATGCTATACCATCAGCTGGAGAACCAACAACGTTAACATAGAAATATATGGGTTACATCCACAGCCCGCCCAATCTTCTCTTGTACAAGCATGTATTGACGACTTTATGCATTTCCTATTCGGTAGACACTCAGTCGGTGTAGAAAGAACGACATCAAGATATTCTTTGATATGTGTATGATTCGTCTATTCAACGGAACTGACAACTAATTTTCTCTATTTATGCATTGTATGTCATCTTATCATTTTTCGCTTTTCTTTTCCCTGCCACCCGTTCTTCTTCTCAGGGTCTCCTTTTGCGATTGTTGTCATTACCCGTAATGACATTAAGCTTATATATACATAATCCCCCTACTAACACGATGTTCGATCGCTCTCTCTTCGTGGAATTGAGGTAGTAAGCATATCCACAAGTTGAATATGACTAAAATGTGCTTCCTCTTTTATAGAAATTGTTCTCGTTTTGGCCCTTCCGCTCCTGCGGCTATCTAGCACACCCGGCACTTAAAGCTGCGGGCTTCGGGTCTCATTTAGTCTATTGTTTAGCGGACTTTAGTTACCGAAGGCGGCGGCAGGATATGCGCGGTCCCGCTTCTTACGGGCGGACGAACTGCTTCGCGAACTCGCGCCGCTCGCAGTGCCAGGAATGGAAAGAGTGCTACCCCCGGCCCTGCCTGCCTGCATGTCCAGTGGCAGGTCGTTCCATTCTGTTTCGGGGCGCATGTTCTGGAATGATTGGCTGGGTGTGTTCCGGGCGCCATTGGGTAGGGGGTTCGGAGGGGGGCGGCTTGCGTAGGGTGTGGTGGAGGTTGGAGGTGGAGGCGGGGTGACACCCGGCGAGGAAGGCGATGGCGAGCCCCCGGAAGTGTCCACGGGCAAATTCGCAACCGCCGCTACCACGCTCCCGCCGGGTCCCG
>JAPESX010001092.1:0-11646 GCA_029590615.1 Nemania bipapillata | reverse complement strand
TCGGCAACTGGGTTGCCCACCGATTACCTCGGAATCCTACAGCACCTACAACCAGGAAATAATGGCGACAAGGCGCCCAATAAGTCGGCGTCTGTGGGGCGACAAGCTTAAATACAACAACCGCTAGTCTGGGTATATGTACCATATATCCCAGGCTAGCGCCCCTGGATCATATCGTAGTACGTTTACCTACTATAATGGGAACTTGCCCGCAACATGCATCAAGCTCACCTTGGGAGACACCCTTGGGATCAAACCAGACCAGACCAGACCCTTGTCGAGCTTTGAGCCTTCGGTACAGAATACAGAATGCAAATATTGAAATTAGGCAGGGGATCAGAGGGGTCGGAGCAGAGATAGCCCAAGACTCGAGTCTACAGAATACCTACATATTGGCCCGCCTAGGTATATATTCATCTATTGGGGTGTTGCAGCGAGGCAATTTGCAGCTGACGGCGGCTCTGTGAATTAGCTTGGGAACATGAAACGAAAGGGAAAAAGAAAGGGAAAAGAAAAAAAGGGGGGGGGGGTTCGGAGGGGTGGGGGAACCCAGTAATAGTCTAGTAACAACAGTTTGTATAGACTATCAAGCCTCAAGCTCTCGCAGATGGGGGAGTACACAAACCTCACCANTGGCCGAAAGAATGGCCGGCGTACTTCACAGGAACGGTTCGTGCTTAGCAGTCCTGTGATAGCATTCGTTACCAACGCATCGGCGCTTCTTCGTCCTACACAAACGCTGCTGCCTATGGAGTATGCGAATAAGCGTTCCTAGACACGCAGATGCAAGTCTCGAAGAATCCCCATCTCCCGTCAGCTTGGTACGTCGTGCGACTTGTCAAGGTATCCCATCTTCGAAGCCAGTTTCCCTAGGCCAGCGGAGGATAATTGGTAGAGAGGTGGTAATAACTCGATGCCACCGTCAGCTAAAGCACCGCATTAAGGGATCATGCACCTACAAAGTGTGCTGACCTCGTACTAGGAGTGAGGCATGTTTAACATGAGACAGCCAATCCCCTGACAAGATGTTTACCTCGCATCTAAGACACATTATTTCAAGCGCCGGCCTCTCGGTGTCCACGGTCAATCCCTACGAAAAGACGCAGTGTTCCGAAATAACGCGTCGAGAGACGTCGCTCGCTATAGGTTAGGGGCTATTGCATGTAAGTATCATGCTTAACGCAGTTACTTGCATGAGGGAAACCTCAGTAGCCACATCACCAGGGCGTCGTTGTTCGAAATTGTCTACTTTATGACTCTCCTGTGCACAGGGGTTTCCTGGGCTAAACACCAGATAGAAGGTTGGGGAAGAGATCGAGTATGACTCTTGAACTTGCATGGCTAGATCCAGCGGATGGATGTAGGCTTATATGTACCCAATCTGATTTTGGTATTACTGCTAAGAACCTAATACTAGTTAACAAGTGCCCACATCTCCAGACTACCTTGTTCTCATGTACCACGGTGAGCCCCAAGACCGAAACCAATCACATAGAATGGACTAAATGCCGTCACAGGTGAGGTTAGTATCAGACTCGCAGCACCTAGGCTGTACGGCTTACTCGGTGCGGCCCGCGATTCGCCCATAGATACGAGTGTCCCAGTCAGAGACTGCTTAGCAGCCAAGTGACTCGATGCCGGCAGAGCTGTCGTGTTACCTTTTGGTCACATTTGGACAGGAGGCTTTCGGGGCTGTATGCGCATTCCTACCGTATCCGGCCGTATCACAGAGAGCGCACAAAGAGGGGTAGCGACGCGTTGCCGGTGTCCCGCTCGATGAACCAAACGTCTCATTAGACTCAGCGAGGCCCCCTATGTGGCATGCGGCATTGAGAATCCGTGCGTTCGAGCCAGAAGGACCGAAAGCTGAGGCTGTGGTTTGGGCCGCAGCATATGAAAGTGCACCATATAACAAAATCAACAAAAGCTACCTGGAGGTCTATTACGTACCTGGGCAAGTAGAAAGCCAGATTGTATGGCGCACGGTTACATGCTGCAGATTTTGAATGAGCCACCTGGAGCCTCATGTAGGGTATGAGATAAATCGATATATAACCCGTGCACGGACTCGTATAGTTGTGTAGCAGTATGGGCACCAGGTACTCTGTGTTCTGACGATGCTCGCTGTAGAATCTAGATAGAGGTTCAATCAACTATCTATCTCTTCTATACCTGATGTATCTAGGTACCTACAAGAATATCGCGTTGCGTCCTGTGATTGGCTGAGTGTTGGATGAACAGTGGGTACCTAATTGAGTTGACTGCAACTAAGAAAAAAAAAGTTTCAACAGGCAAGCTGACCAGTTCTCTCGACCCTAAACCATAATCTTGGGTATGCAATACACTAGACCGCACATTGTCACCTACAGCTACTCGAGTCAAGTATACTTAGATATAATACAGGAAATCCTAAGCCAGAATTCACCCTCGTTTCTATTCTTCTAAGCCTCTTCGTCATGTTCGCTGTCCCTGGCTGGGCCGTCTCTGCGGAAGGCCCCAAAGCAGAGACTGCTATAAATGCCACACAGGGTCCCAGAGAGTCTAACGTCTCAAAGAAGCGGAAGAGACCATCCGTGGCCACCAATGTCACTACAAGCAATGTTGCAGATTTATGGGAACAGGTCATCGAGGGAAGAGATGGCAAGAAATCCAAAACTGATCAGGATGAACCTACTCGAAATACCAGCAACAAGAAGGGACTAATGCCGGATGGAGCTCCACGACTGACCCTGAAGGAAAAGAAGAAAATGAAAAAGGAGAAAGAGAGACAGGGAAAACAGGCCGTCGCTGGGCATGTGACTAAAGATGGAACAGACTCGACGTCACCAGGCGGGGCTCCGAGTGAAGAGGACCCTGGTAGAATGGACAAGAAGAGGAGGGAGAAAAAACTCAAGCGTCACCAGGAAAACCAGGATGGCGATCCACAGAATGTTCTCCCGTCAATAGGACCACAGACCAAGGCGCCTGCTGGTCCACCAGTTCCTAAACTTACCCCCATGCAGGCAGCGATGAGAGAGAAGCTTGTATCTGCCCGGTTCCGCCATCTCAATGAGACGCTGTACACAAAACCTTCTGATGAAGCATTTCAGCTCTTCCAGGACTCGCCAGAAATGTTCCAGGAATACCACGAAGGGTTTCGTCGCCAAGTCAATGTGTGGCCCGAAAATCCGGTAGATGGTTATATCGAAGACATTAAGTTGCGAGGTAGACAAAGGTATCCGCACAAGTCTAAGCCAGGCCAGGCCGTCCCTGCTCCTGCACCCGCTGTTTATCCTCTTGTACGGACAAATGGCCTATGTACCATTGCGGATCTCGGTTGCGGTGATGCCAAACTAGCAACTATGCTACAGCCCGAAAAGAAAAAACTAAACCTCCAAATTCTAAGCTATGACTTGCAGAGTCCCAGTCCACTTGTCACTAAAGCCGACATCGCAAATTTACCCCTCGCTGATGGCAGCGTCGATGTAGTTATATTCTGTCTCGCGCTTATGGGCACGAATTGGCTTGGTTTTATCGAAGAGGCCTACCGGATACTGCATTGGAAAGGCGAGCTCTGGATCGCCGAGATCAAGAGCCGATTTGGTCACGTGAGCAATAAGAACAAGAACGCACCAGTAAACCACAGCGTGGGGAACCGGAAGAAGATACAGGAGAAGAAGGGCAAGGGCAAGGGTAAGGATGCCGAGTCTGAGGAGAACCACAATGCAGATCTGGCCATCGAGGTTGACGGCGGCGAAGATAGGCGTCAGGAGACAGACGTCACGGCATTTGTAGAGGCACTGCGGCGAAGAGGCTTCGTGCCGCAGAGCGAAGGAAAGGCGGCGATCGATTTGAGAAACAAGATGTTTGTCAAGATGAATTTCATCAAGGCTGCTCAGCCATCAATTGGAAACGGGGCCGCCGAAGCGAGAGATTCCGCACGAGGAGGGAAGAGGAAGGGTGGCGTCAAATTCATTGATACGGAAGAACAGGATACAGTAGATGAGACCAAGATTCTCAAGCCTTCGGTCTATAAGATTCGATAGTTGTCACAATGCACCACCATTGGATCGTCTCGTGTTAGGATCTCAAATCAGCAGCTACATGGTCCGGAGCGCTTGTCAATCCCGCCTATCACCCAGCTCGCTATGTTAACAATGGCCAATGAATGGCTAGTTCACTTTAGTATGTGGTCGTTCCCAGAAACTAGCGGTTGCTCAAAGGGTAGAAAGGGGGAAGTGTATGTGAGTCTGTGTATGTAGGCATGTATGGATGTATGGGTGTATAATATCTCTTGCTCCCGTAAGACATGGCCGCCAATGATAGGAATCGCCAAGTCGGATCAGCCCCTGATGCGTGTGCCCCGGCCAGTAATCCCCGGCATATTGTGGCGTAGCCAACGAGGATTCTCAGGCGCCAGCCCTACCCACGTAATTGATGGTTTTTGATGTGGGGGTTTTGAATTTTGGAGGGAAGTCTAGGTTCTAGGGTACTGCATGTATTGCCCAGGTAAGTAGGTAGCACAAGCACGCTAAAGACCTAGGCAGGCCTTTCTATATTTCTGCATCTGCCTACTAGTTCTACCGTAGGTAGGAACGTACTATGTACTTGGAGAGTTGGAGCATCATTCATAGGTAGGTACTAGATAGAAAATATGATTTTAGATATATCAAGACATATCCATATAACCTTGGTACCTTATCTAAGCTAAAAAATCATGTTTAAGTGAATATTCATGCGCTTCCATCACAGGTGTCATGAGATACCTACATGTAGCTAGGTACATATACCTGTAGACCAGCGTGTATTCTGTACTACATCCTACATGCCTGCCTACCTGATGTATCTCGGTATGTGACAGGTAGTGTGTAAGGTTCTTACACAGCCGGCCTAGGCTGGGTAGATCTCAGTTGTAGGTAGGTACCTACCTAGATATAGATTAGATAGTGGGTGGGTAGGTAGGTCTACCCTAGGTAGTCTAGTGGGGTAGGGGCAAGATGATGTCGTGGTTGGCATCAGGTCACTAACTACATTTCTAAGTACCTACATACAACTACCTATCGCTGCTCTACAACAGTGCCGTCATCCCACATACTTGCCTACCGCAATCATTGTTGATATTACCAAGCTCAGCTGCCTCATCGTCTGCCGGTTACGCCGTCCAGACTGCACATCAATTTGTCGCGCCCGCCCGACCTCATATCTTACTGCATAGGGCCACCTGCTTTACCCTTTCTATAAGACCGGCATCCTTCCCCTTCTTCCTGCTTCTCTGACAATTCTTCCCCCCGAAGTCTTCCGCCCCGAAACCTTCTCCCCCGAAGCCCACGCGCGTGGCTCCATCCTTCTCCCTTCCACGCATCCTTTCACATCCCAGCCCACCACATCAAACCCCTCAGCATCCCTCGTAGAAGAGCAGTCGAGATGTAAGCTTTCCGAACCCGTGCTCCGTCGAACTGCCTCGCGGGCGTTGCTGACGCGGAGCACACTGTAGGCAGATCACACTCAGCGTCAATAACCCGGAGGTGGAGGAGCCCGAGTTGCGGCTCGTGACCCTCGGTGTCTACCCCGAGATGACGATAGAAGCGCTGCGGAGTTCCATCGAGGCTGAGGGCATACCGGCGCCAGCCCAGCATCTCTACCACAACGGCCAGCTGATCACCGACAATACCAAGACGCTGCAGGAGCTCCAGATCACCGATGGCGACATGCTTGCCCTCCACGTCCGCGACATGAGAGGCAGCAGCGGCGTCAATCCTAACCAGCGGGACCAGGCTCCCCGGAGAAGACCGGCTGNCCGGGCCAGGCGGGGGCACGCCTCTGGCACAGGATCCTGAACTCATCCGTCTGCAGGTCCTGGGAGATCCCGCACTAAGGGCACAGCTACAGCGGTTTAATCCCGCCCTTGCTGCTGTCATCGAGGACCCCCAGCGTTTCGCCCAGCTGTTCCAGAACAGCGCCCTCGAGCAGGAACAGGCGCGTAGAGCACGGATGCGGGAAATCGAGGCGCTCAACGCGGACGAATTTAACCCGGACGCACAGGCGAGGATCGAGGAAATCATTCGCCAGGAGAGTGTTGTTGAGAATTTGCAGAATGCGATGGAACACAATCCCGAATGTATGTCATGCCACTTCCAGTCCCCGGATCCGTCGAGGCTGTCTCTCTTCCCTCTTTCTCATACTAATGCGACGTAGCGTTCGGCCGGGTACACCTACTCTACATCGACGTCAAGGTCAATGGGTACAAAGTCAAGGCCCTGGTAGATTCGGGTGCTCAAGCTACTATTATGTCCCCGGCCTGTGCAGAACAATGTAACATCATGCGTCTCGTCGACAGGCGCTTTGCCGGGGTTGCTAGGGGTGTTGGCACCGCTAATATTATCGGTCGAGTCCACTCAACTATACTTCAGGTGGGGTCAAAGCATCTTCATTGTGCATTTACTGTCATGGAGGGAAAGGCCGTAGATTTACTGCTCGGCCTTGACATCCTCAAGGGCCACCAGGCGACCATCGATCTGGCGCGGAACAGGTTAATCATACAAGGCGAAGAGGTGGAATTCTTAGGCGAGTCGGATATCCCAAAAGAGACCGAGGAGGCCGTGAACAGCGAGCCTACCGTACCAGGCCCTGGGGGAACCACCATTGGCGCCCGCTCCGGTGCCGTCACTGGACCTACTTCGGCTAACCCTAATCCCTCTGGTTCCTCTGTTCCTCGATCATCCGCCCCTACGGCTTCCAGTTCGCAGTCGACAGCACCGCCACCGGCACCTCCATCTATCCGTACAATCCCTGCTCAACGGACATTTCCAGAGAGTGATATCGACAAGTTGCTAGCGCTCGGTTTTACTCGAGAGGCAGCCATCAACGCTCTGCAAGCGACCGATGGCAATGTCGAATATGCAGCCGGTTTACTCTTCCAGAATTAGTGAACAGATAGAGGCAACATACAAATCACTTGCATTAAAAAAANCCCAGACGGGGTACAGGCATGAGCCTAGGAAAAGGAACCGGATTTGCATCGGAAATAGGTTAAGGCATTCCTTGACCGTCACCATAGAGGGCGCCTTGGTTTTTGGCAGGAATTTTTTGGCATGTCATTAGCGACGGATTGAACCCGATAGCTTAACCTTGACCGGGACTTGAAATTTGGCGCAGAGGAATATAATGGTGTGATTTATAGTAAATAGCGATATAGTATGCCAGGCAATATGTGTGTGTCTTAAGCTTATAATGGGGAGGGCATACTTGTTTACCAAAGTGCGAGATTAAAACCTACGCAGAATTATGTTGATGTTTTCCATGGCAACGTCTAGTGATTCTCGTGACATGGAAACGTTGCATCTTGAAGGCTTTAGGGTAAAGGGTTACGAGTCTAACGCCGCGAAAGTTTCTCCATGCTAGGTAAGGAAGAGGACTAATTGTCACGCGTAGTGAGTACCCCACGTATATATTTGTTCTACGTTGAGATAGAATATAATATGGTGAGATTGACACTTGTCTATACTAGGTCTTCATTAATGCTTTGTCTTGGGGATTTTTCTCCTACTGGCCTATGCGCCTCATTAGCCTCTTACTGTCATGATCTCTCTACGTATCATAATCTCGTATTCATGTGAGAGATCCCGATTTACTTATTATTGTAGGTCCAGCAAACGTATTAAATCGATTTTATGAGATAAGCTTAATTCGTATTGCAACTCTTGTCTAAATCTGTGACTATTAAAAGAGGGACTCATAGTTCATAGGTGCAACAGTCGAGGTACACTACAGCTTAGTATAGTGGTATGGGAGACTATATAATGGTATATAGGACAAACTTCTAATCCATACAGCTCACCATTGGGTAGTTAGGATCTCCGTAGTGAAAGTATCAGGTGATAGAATCGCAGACAGTACGCTGCCAGAGCCCTGAGGAATTTTTATATAAAGCATTATGTTTATATAAGGAGAAAAGTCATCCCAACTAAGCTGAGAGGGCTCGAGGATTAGTGATATTAAGCCTTACACCTATACTGCTATATAACTGCTACCCTATAGTATTATTTTATATGTAACCTGGTTTCACTCTAAAATAAATCCCCTGACACAAAGTTACGGCGTTACGGCAAAGACAATACTGATTGTACGGAGAATATTACTCGATATTATTTGCCTTGTTTCGAAGTAAACTAGATCAGAATCATCTTTTTATATTTATACTATTTACTATCGGCCGGCCTAAAATAGTTCATCCATGGTGGTGCTATAGCTATGCTTATGTTAAGCAATAAAGTCGTAAGGAATATGTTGTTAAGGCCCTTAAAGGTAATTTTATTAAAGTACCACGTTTATATAAAAAGTAAAGTCTTTTTAACTCAACTACGAAAGCTTAAGAATTAATAATATTAAACTTTACACTTATACTGCTGCTTTTTTACTGATTTATAACTTAACTATGCAACGTAGCCTGATAAAGGACTTAAGACATTTCGCTTAAAAGTGAATCTATTCTCTCCTTTTTTTTCTTGCTATTAGCTGTGGAGGACTTCCCTGTTATTAATAGTAGTGTTCGATATAAACGCCCCTGGGGTCTACCAGTGTCTCTTTAAGGACTTCGTTACCTAACCTAAGTTTATAAACGATAGCGATTTCAAGGGTGTGGATTATACTGTAAGCCTCTGGAGAAGCATGATCTTAAAAGACCAATCAAGCATTGTGCTAACAGCTATGGTATAAATTCGCGAGTGTAATTAATAGCAAATCGTTTCCCTAAGAGATCCATATATCTGAGGTAATCCTTAACGATCCAGGTTTAATGGTTAGGGGGTCAAAGAGGCGAGTCAGAGACATGAAGCCCTCTAGATGCGGGTTTTAGAGCCGCGTAGTTGTTGGTTAGGTTAGGATATCACGTGTGCGTGTGTAGGTTTCGTCTCTCTCCCTCTCTCTCTTTCCCTTCTTTTCTCCTATTCTTTTTACCTTTCTTTTAACTCGGTACGTGGTTCTAAGAACCTACCGAAAAGCGAAGTCGCGAAATGGCGAGGGATCTATAGTAGAGATAGATCATTACATTACTGTTTAGTCCTTGATAATCTGTTCATCATGTGACTAGCAAAAATATCATTAGTACGTATGTACCCCTTGATAGCCTAGACTGTTTTCGTCGCTAGTTTTCTGACAGGTGCTCGCCTCAGCTGGTTTACTAGGTACCCCAGATATTCGAGGTAACCGTGGTGCTTGGAATTTGTTTCGCTGACATACATGTAGGGGATAACGTTTTCCTACCATAGGATTACCCGATCCGTAGAGAGCGTGGGGGTACCATGGCCATGACCCAGACACTTTTTGGTATTTACATGGTCAATCCTTGTTCCAGCGCGGATGGTTTCGTATTCTTTGTGCTTCGTAGCTGTTCAATTCAGACTCTCCGGGCCTCTACTGCTTTCCGAAGTCCCTCCTTGCTACAAATCTCTCCATTGCCGCAGCGCAATGGCATCGTGAAGTCAAAGATTGCTTGTCACCTGATTTGATTTGCATGCTTATCACAGCTGCAGGGAGAAGATCAGGCGGGAGCAAGGAGAGATAAGGGGTGGCAGATGGTCGGTTCTGCTTCCGGTTGGATGTAGCGACCTAGTACCTTGACTATGGAACGTCTTATCGTGTATGTAGAGCGTGGGATGAATCTGGGTTTGGACAGTGTCCTTGACGCGGCTGGGATGCGAGCTACTTGGGGGCGATCTATAGAGTCTTAGATGAGGCTGTAGCTGTATGTAGCTGTAGCTGAAGCTGAAGCTGTAGCTGGCTATATGTCTAGACCTATGATATCTACCAAGGTACCTTCTATACTCACCGTACTTCGTTATGCATGCAGCGCTTTTTAGTTAGCTCTACAACGACGGATACTGTGGTTCTGAGACAGTACCTACTGTAGGAGTATCTAAGTACCTTACCTAGGTAGTACTTAGCGTAAGCGGTTCGGGGATAAATATGTGGGGTACCATACACACAAACACACACGTGTACCTACCTTAGGTAGGTACATGGTAAGTAGGTACATGAGGTTGGTATGTATATTTCCGGGTATTACCTACCTACACAGTCTCAGTGGGTACCTACTTAATGTACATTGATAGCCGATATAGTCAACCTCTACACTGCTTCATACATCCTACATATACCTACTATATATATCCTACCTAACGCTATGATACGCTACGCTACTATGTACGTTACACTATTGCATGTAGGCACTTCATATATATATATATATATATGTGTGTGTATGTGTGTATGCGTGTGTGTAGCTATGCATATTATACAGAATAGGCTACATCCGACGGCCTACTAAAGTGCACTATCCAGGCACTTACAGTCCCCGTACATGGCCATGCTAACTTGTAGTGGCTGTTCATAAACTATCCAAGGATGAAGATGATAATGACCGGTGAGTCGGTGAGGGGGCGTGAGTGGAGACACTGAGACCGATGAAAGAAATTATAATTCACATGATCAGATATCCGTGACGTAGCAAGCATTTGTGAGAATGGATGAGTGTACAACACGAGGCACTAGGTAGGAAACGTGACCGGAAGCACAGTTGGATAATATATAACATTCGGTATGAGAAACGGCCTTTACTTTTCATTCGTCCGGATTGTGTTTTCTGTGCCTAGCTGTGCCTAGAACAGGCGGGCGCCGGAGACAAGAAGCAAGAAGCAGATATGTACACTAATAAACAGCAAGGGTAGATACAGCAGATGGGATAGTAATGCGAGCAAATAGATATATACCAAACTCGAACAGGAACACTAATATCTCTAATTACCTACTATGTACCTACTGTAGCTAAACGACAAGTATTAGATGGGTGGATGGATACATGTATACCTAGGTGATGGCTTGGTGGCTTTGGTAGCTTGAAAGCTCGAAAGATCAAAGTTTAGGACCGAAAAACTGGAAAGGGAAACTCAACCTCAAACTCTATGGCACCTCTTCGACGCTAATAACAAGTTTATGCTAAGAAAAGTTAGATGCAGGCTCTTAGTCAGTAGCCGTCGTTTCCGGTTGAGTGAAGATCATTGTCGGAACCGAGCAAGGACGGATAGATAGATCATTTTCTGCTATGTAATTCTTACACCAGTGATTCGTAATTACTACTACCTGTCTCGCTGTCTGTCTACCCGTCATGGGCGTCGATTGCCGGTTGTTCTCCATAATAAATAATAAACGAACTATACACCCAGAGGAAGAAGCCAAACCAAAACAAACCAAGTTTCAGTCGCACAGGGACGAGCAAGAAATGAGCACGAGGTTCAACCTGACAACTTACAAGTGGCTCAAAAAAGGGTCAGTGAGGGGCAAGTCGGTCTCGAGGTTAGGTAATATAGAGCATGGCATGGCATTGTATGGTATGCGTGTATCCTGTATTGTTGTATATTAATTATGTATTGTATGTAGGTATGTAGAGCCTGAGGTAATCTCATCCATGGGAACACAGACCTTGCTGTAGATCTCGTGACGGGGAATGAATGGCTGACAGGAATGATCTACGCCTCGGCACACGGAACATTTCTGGAAGGGCGGGTTTGTGGTGCTACCTTTTTTGGGCAGGCCGGGGGGGGNAAGGGAGGGGCGTTTCTTTGTCTTCTTCCTTGAACCTATTATTGTTATTTATGTAGGTATTCTTTTTTT
>JAPESX010001091.1:0-11657 GCA_029590615.1 Nemania bipapillata | reverse complement strand
AATTAAGACGATCCCTGCGGTAGGGGTGTTGGATGGATCTTGAAGATCTAAAAGGAAGTGCCCAACGGATGCGAAAATAAGGAAGCAGATGAACATCCATACGGAACCGACGATAAGCGACTTTCGGCGACCATAATGCTCAACTAGGTATAGACCGATAAAGGTGACACCGAAGTTGATGGTATTTAGGATAACCTGCGTGATGAAGCTGCTTATTTGGACGGATTGGAAGATAGTTGTGCCGTAGTAGAAGAAATAATTGGCACCAGTAAGTTGCTGGAACATTTGTAGGCCAACGCCAAGCACAATACGATAAAACATTCGAGGCGCCTGAAACATCTCAACATAGCCACCGATGAACCCGGTCTTGGCCTGCGATTCGGCGCGGAATTTGCTTTCAATCTCTTCCATCTGCACGTGGATGACCCAGTGATTCGCCGGCGCATCGTAGACTCTCATAAGCGTGGCCTTGGCCTCATCTGTGCGTCCCCGTCGGTAGGCGTAGCNGGGGGGTCTCGCTAAATGCAAGAATCCCGAGGCCCAGGCCAATCGTGAATACCCAGCCAATTCCGATCACAATACGCCAGGATGCCGAACTATTACTCTGGTGATTGTACGTACCAAGATTAAACACCGCAGCTAAGAAAATACCAAAAGTGATGAACAGTTGGTACGCGCAAACCAGAGCTCCGC
This sequence comes from Nemania bipapillata, assembly GCA_029590615.1. Classification (NCBI taxonomy): domain Eukaryota; kingdom Fungi; phylum Ascomycota; class Sordariomycetes; order Xylariales; family Xylariaceae; genus Nemania; species Nemania bipapillata. Next base: position 10,964 of record JAPESX010001091.1, on the reverse strand, counting down.
GGACCCACGGCGGCGCTGTCTCTGCCTGATACATTGGAACAAGCAAACTCAGTGCGCCAACTCCAAACCCGGCGACAAGTCGTCCGACTACGATTTGTGCGTAGGCGTGTTCGGAAGCAATCTGGATAATGAAGCCGATGGACGTCACAACACACCAGAAGCTCACAGATAGGCGACGACCAATCCTATCCGCGATTGGTGCGGCGATTAGGGCGCCAACCAAGGTTCCGATGGAGAGCAGGGCGACAATGACGCCCGAACGTACAGAGCTAAAGGAGTACACGATATTACCCATCCCATCATCGGAGGCTTCGCCAAAGCGTCGTTGAAAGTCGGGCAGTTCAAGGAAACCAGAAATTTGCCCAGTATCGTACCTAGTAGTATTCATTAGCGATTGTCAGTAGGATTGTCCCTGACCTGGTCATATTGAGGCTTTAACCCGACGGGGTGCTAAGCGTTAAAAGAATGCATACCCGAAGATTAGGCCACCCATTGATACGAGAAGACCCATCTCGAAGGAACGCCTAGATACACGTGGTAAAGGGGAATAGTCGAGACCACTCTCCTTCTCCGTCTGGGCCTGACGGACATCGTCAAAGGTAACGCGGTTATTAAAGCCAAGCATATTGGCGGAGTAATGTTGAGTATCTCAATGTCTTAAACTCGATGGCGGTTTGGTAGAAGTATGAAATGCTGAAAAGTGGCTAATTATAGCTGGAGGGTATCTGGCCAGGTATTATTGGCTGTCTCCAGCATGGTAATTGGAGAAAACCACGCTGAGATACAAAGTAGAGATGCAATCCCACGTGGGCATGATCAACGTTGAACCAGCGCTGAAGGGGAAGGCTCGTTGTTTTTATTCCCGGATTGGCGCTGCTGATGAGACCAAAGCAGGCTTGCATGGGGGAGGTGGCAAGGACATGGTGACGGGGTGAATACGGGGAGAACGGGAAGTCCTGGCCAGACTGACCAGTCTGGCATTCTCTCCAGTCCGTCGCATGTTCTTGCTCCCAATCCATACCACGATCGCCGCCATAATAGGACCGAAAGCGTAATGAATGATGGTTTCTGGGGTTTGGTTGCCCAGTAGGACTGGGGGAGACTGAAGAATTACGGGGTGTCAGATGAGCCTGATGAGGCACAGTTTGGTTACCTACAGCACCGTTGACGTCAACCTTCTCCACTTTAACCGGGCGAGGGAAGGTACATTCTTTTGTCTCAGACGGTGAAGATATTCCAAAATTCCAAATAGTACAGCTATCGAGATCGTCGTATAAAAATCTGAGATTCTTCGCAATACGAGGAGGTATGTGGATATACATATATATGACAGAGGTCCCTTTTGCATGTTTTATCAAGTCTAATTGTTCTAGTGTTATTAGATTGTGGGTGGTCGGGATTTGTCTTTCTGATAGGTAGTCTAACTAAGCCTTACATTAGCTGGATAGCGGTAAGGATAATATGCATGCTAATGGAATGGAGCCTCGAACTAACTAAAACCGGTGGAATTTCTTACGTCCCCCCACCTCTTTACCCCCGTCCCAGGTCGCAACCAGCACCGAGGAATCCGAGCTTATTGCTACACGTACAGTATGTAAGGGTGCTCATGTGGTGGAACGAAAATGAATGGAATCTCATCGCGGCCCGAATAATAAGCCCATTGCGAAAAGTTGAAAGGCTCTTGTGACTTGGAAGTAAGAACAAACGTAAAAAGAATACTTCTACTTTAGATACTCCAGGGAGTCCAAGTTAGTACATCTGGTGACCTAAGCCAATCATACGACGCTATTCTGGCTTGGCAAACCCAATAAGGCAGAAAAGACCATATTTATAAACCGCTTCACCAAGTCACCGCCATGTCGGCATATCATCGGTATCAATTCGGCACCAAATTCCAACTACTGCTGGGTATGTAGAAAGCTTACAATCTTAGGTAACACTGATTTTGTAAACGAGAAACAAGTAGCAGCAAAAACAGGTGATTAAAACTATAAGGCCTCGCTACAATTATCTAATAACATTAGTAGCTACTATCTATAATGGTTCATAAATAAGCTGAGGCTACGGCGGGTGTTACATATGCACAGGTATTGACTAGGAGCTTAATGCCACGTTTGCTGCACCTAGTCTACCCTATCCTGCGGAACATAGTAGCACTGACATGGCCCGGATAAAGCCTTATGAACCATATCCACGTGTACGTAGCACTGGCAATACTGGCCCCAAAGTTGTTGGTAGCACGTGAGGTGTGACAAGAGCTTTGTGAAGGACTTAGTATAGGATCAATTCCACTAGTAGCTCTCTTTCGTCTCCTAATGTTGATAGCCCTCACTGCTTCTCAGTGGAAGTCAGACTAGCCCTTATTTATACTCAAACCCTCGCTAGGCTTCAATCTAACAGTCCGATACATATATGCTTGTTGGCCCTTCTTGCAGGCGGTGCAGGGTCTTTCGTACAGCCGGATCAGATCCCGGTATTGAGCGCGTATGCATGTCCTTGCAGCCAACAGACTTACAGGCCCTCCTCGGTAGTCCGGACTGTGTGACAAACTGGTTCCTATCTAGAGAATAGATAATAGAGGAGTCCTTTATGTCCCTTGTCATATGGAATGTTATTGCGAAGAACTGCAAGCTCTCTGATAAGAGATTTATTTAGTCTATTTCCTATGTTAATATCAAGCGATTTAATATTCAGCTTGCAGTGTAGCGATAGTTCCTATTCCTGGATATTTCCTGTTAGTAGCAGCTTTAGCACGGGGATAACTTTCTTATTCAACATATATTACTCCTTCGCTACTGTGTGTAATAAATACATTGATATTCTCGGAAAACTTGAAGAATCGAAACCGAAATGGATCTCCTTGAAACCTCAGGTATTTAACATCGCGCCGTACCCTCCTCGAACCAAATAAACGTATGTACCATTACAAAGGGTGTGGGGAGTTACGTGGCAGTCTTGCACAACAATTGACTATACTGTTCCTTGCTGATAGAGTATTGGACATCACATGTCAAGTAGGTACCATAGTCTAGTTGAAAGAAGGGATAGCCCTTTACACTTTAAGTCTTTGATATAGACAAACTATAAAGAATATAGTTAGCTCATGTCTATAGAAACTAATCTCCTTTACAGGGTACTGATAAACTAGGCATGTCTATGTGTATTATGAATTGATTCCCTGGGCTTGTACTAGCGCTAAATATTTCTGACAATTCTGTGCTACGTAGATTTTGTTATTCTAGGGTACGCAGAGTCGCAATGCCCTGTAGGGTGGCTATATCGACGACCTTTTTGGCTATATATATAGGACCCTTAGGTTCCTAAAGGAGACCTAGAGGGTCAGGAATCAATTGACATTTTTATCGAGCACTGCACTGCACCCTTCTTCCTATCTGGTTATAGATTTCTATTCACTCCGTGACATTTATTACCCCTAACACCAATAATGTCTAACATTCCAATACAATGTTGATAAGCTGTAGCAAGGGTAATCTATTGCAGCAGTCGCAGCAACTGATTAAACTCTAAGAGTAGTAGCTTGGGAAAGTCCCCATTCTATACACATTGGGCATTACAGCCACCATTCTATTTCGGTAGCTACATTATGTTTACAGTCGGAGCTTCCAGAGTAATTCTTAGTGCGCTACTTCCTTAGATTGTGCACTGTTGACACAATTAGAAGCACAAACAACAAAGTAAACAACGCGAGCACCGCAGGAAATTATTTCTATAAAATGCCCATACTGTGGCCCTTCTGACCGTACATCTCTTCTCCGTCATCACTACTTTTCTCACTAACTCATCAAATTCCTCCGAAATATCGCTTCAATACTATTGTCAATTTATTCAATATCATAGCCAGCGCTTATGTCAATTGCGACATCGTTGTCAGGCAACAAGGTCGCAGGGGGTATGCTGCTAAGGCCGCAGGGGTGCTTGTATTAATTATTGCATATATAAGGAGTAGAGTCCTCCCAACTAAGTTGAGAGGACTCAGGAATCAATAATATTGAACCCTATACCTATACTGCTACCTAGCTGCTAACTAACTTCTTACTTCGTGAGACCTATCTTCACTCCAGAACCCCAGCCCCTGACATCTTCTTAGTGTTTTCGTTGATACCGTAATGCTTCTGTACCACTCGGCCATGCTATTAACCCTTGGTAGATTTTTCAGTCGGTGTCAGTTCAGCCCGAGGCTAGACTCTTCCTGGTGGGGGAAGATGCAGTCCCGGAAGCTTGCAACTACGGGGTATGGAGGTGGGTTTGGCCCTAGACGCCCATTCGGAGGGACAATAAACCAGTAATAAGATTTAGTAAGCAGAAAGTCACAATTTAGTTTGGGGTTGACAAGTTTGTTGCCTTCTCAGTCCGTTGCAAGGTAGCCGCGAAAGGCATTATTAGCTACAATTTGACATGCTATGAGGGCGGTACCGTAGTGTACATCATTAGGAGATGTCAACAAGCGATCAAGGCGCGGGAGACTGAACAAGATGTCGGTGTGCTCCTTGTAGCCTGGGTGGCTTAATTTAATTTCATCAATCGGCTCAGTAGTTGGAGGTCGTAATGCAGGCCCGTGCCGTGGGACGGCCACTAAATTCATGTTATCAACTAGCGACTCCAACATTGTGACTCGCTCTTGTTATTGTGAGAGAAGAAAAGCACAGATGAAAGGCGAGGGTTTGGGTCTAAGCTGAAGTACAGGTAACTTTGCCCATACAGTAGGTACTATGTAGTGAGTAGTGTTGACTCTTAAGACACGTCTAGTTTGCGGCTCAGCAGTTAAAAAAGAAAAAACTGTGACGGCATCAGCTACTTGCAGTCTTACTGGGTACCTAATCACCAATAGATGGAGAAACAAAGGACAAAGGACCCTGCTTACAGTAGGCAGTGTTGACTCTCTCCAGATTACGGCTCAGCAACTGATAAACCCCAGAATGGAAAACGAACTCCCGGAACCCCTACAATGCGGGGTAACAAACTAAAAATTGCGAAGGCACCAGCTATTCTTGGTCTGATTGGTTAAATTTGTATTTATGGCGCTACACTACATGTAAGGCTTAGCCTCCTAGAAGATTGTTATGCGGTGTGTAGCTAATAGGATCACCAGCCACTATGCCATAACGTATTTATTGGCTTTCATTCGAAAAGGAAATCCTACAGGCAATTTTACATTCTATTCTCTAGTTAGTAGCTATAGCGATAAATAGAGGAATTGATAATTAGGTAGTATGACTATTTAATTATAGGTTGAGGTAATGAATAGCAGGTTACTTAGCTACCTGATTTTGACAATGACAGTTGTTCTGCCCATTCCTACCATTAATACCTTTTTCTTTACTAGATAGTCCTTCGTAACTCGCCGCGACCATACTATCACGTGAGTATAGTTATTCGGTGCATATGCACCCTCAGTTTTGGCCCACCTGGAGCGGCCACCTTTCATAGCTGAAGAGAACCCCCTACCACCTCTATTCAGGATTAGTTTGACAATCCTGCGACGATCAGAACAAAGGCAGACCTGCGATAAGTATACGATACAAAATATTGTCGGTCAGGCTTATACCTAGGTTTAATCTATCGTAACATACGTATATATGCAGCAATACGTACTTATTAATATAATATGGTTTTTAGGATTAAATGCTGTAATAGTTGTATAGATACCTATTGCTAATTGCGCTTGCAACCGGAAATAGGTAGAAAATGGGGCAATACCAAGCCAAATAGGTAGGGGGTTGTCCCCGGCTATAAAAGGTGGCCGCTCCATGAGGGTTACTCAGTGTTAACTAGCACCATGGACCGCACCACAGAACCGTACCTCGGGGCTTACCCCGCTTCAGCATAGATATTGTTTCAACTTTTACTAACGTTTGAATTTGTTGAGGTCCCCAAGCTCACGAGGACGCGCGATGTCAGGGCTAAATGTCACGAAGCAGATGCGAGGACTACGAGTAGCTATGAAGTAGCTATGAAGTAGATATGAAGTAGCTATGAGAGAGAGCGTAGTATATGACTCAATAGAAATATCAATTGATTCCCGGCCCTCTATTCCTATATAGACATATCAGTCAACATAGCGACTCTGTAGGGTCTAGTGACTTTATCACTTGACAAGTAAACTCGTAGCGACGAGATCAGTTACGAGATATGTGCATATTTACCCAGCGCACTCGTTATGGTTCAATACTAGTTGGTTTCAGGGCTCGTGGTGCGATCTATCTAATACCCATCACTATGTTCCTGTAGAAATTAAGGAGATTCGGCTGCCGAGGGACGTGAATAACCCTGCTATCAACTAATATAGACTCTCTTTCTTAGCAAGAAGCCTTCGTGCTGGTGTATGTCATCTCTTGATATATTGCACAACCAGTTAGATATAAACATAAAATTTAGCATAAATCTGCTAGCCCGCTCATCTAGTGGATATATAATTATCTCGGAAAGGAGCCTATACCAGCTACCGGTGCTGATTACTAATTGAGAATTCTCCAAAGACTAACCCAGGTATTGAGACGACATAATGCGACAGCTATGAGTCAAATGTATTCAATTAAATTGGGTTATTTCCATAGGAAGTGTCGCACAAAATTGACAATTCTCAACTACTAATAATGGCCGTACCCTATTGATTTTAATAGTTCATAGATCATCAGGTCATTGGAAAGTATACAAGACTGTTCTATACATAGTATGGACAACAAAAAGCTACTCTAAAGGATAACTCAACTGGGTTATTCGCATTTGCAGTCTCGGTTATTCGGTTTCATCAAGACGCACAGAAGGGGTACGATGTTAGAAGATTGTGTGTCATGTACGTTGTAATCTTGCTTTCATGCCGTTTCACCAAGGCTCATAGGCGGCTTGGTGACTCTCAAGGAATGACAATGGCCCGCCTCAAACTAGATAAATAAAGCTTTGCCCATTCTAGTTTAATTATCTCGCACACGATAGTAGGCTACACAAACACAATAACAACAACTTCCTCGCTTTAAGAAGGCAAGACTATCTCGAGAATTTCTATTGTGTTTAATACTACTCCCTCCACTATTATCTCCTTAAAGCAATAAAAGATTCGTTGCTAACTTTTTCCTCGCCACCTCACTCACATATTGCTATTACAAGATATGGGCACCACGGACATCGTGAGGCCCACTGATGGGCGTTATTCGGTTTGCAAGAACTGTAACTGGCAGGGAGAGCGCGACACTGCTAAGTGCACTAAGTGCGGATCAGCGCTCGAGGCGCGCTAGTAAGTCTTAAGGAGATGAACCATACCGACAGAAAGCCAACAATATATTAGATGAGCGTTAGGATCAGGCGTCGGTGCTGGTGGCCTAGCTGCGGTATAGTAGAGATTGCAAAGGCTAAGTTTGGACTACTAGGGACAAAAGCGCAAATAAAGGATAATCGGATAAGGTGTTATTGTACCGCCGAGTTGTAAAGAATAAGGAGGAAGCTAGCCGTTATGATATTTATAGGTACCACTTATATAGCACCACATACTTAAATGATCGACTTCTCTCGAGATACGTCCGTATTCTCACTGAGTAAGATAGGTATTTTAATAGGACTAAGTAAAACCAACTAATTAAGTACATTCATTAACAGTACGTAACCATCTCGCAGCTAATTTACATTCTTACAAAGGTCCGTTAGTGTAGTAGTCTCCACACACTCACAAGTACACAGGCAAGCAAGAAAAGACTTCTGTGAGTGCAATCTGGGCTAAATACTAAAGTGAAGAGACCTATCTAGATGATGAACTAATTAAGAAGAAGAGGCGTATGTGGGCTACCCGTGGTAGAAGCCTATAGGTATAGGCCCCACTATACTATTATACTTCCTCCTATCACGTGATTCAACAGTTAGCACTTTTTTTATGTATTTCGTTTAGATCTCGGATGATAAATTCTCGTCAAGTCTAAGGAAATGCTCTATTTTAATAGCAAATAATAAAGAGATAGCAAATAAGTCCCTAAAAGTAGAATTAATATGATCTAAAATGAGGTCCCCTATACTACTAAAAGCGCTACAGAGCGTATTCTTTGCAAAACCCTTTTAGCTACCTTGACAAAACAGTGATAGTTGTTAGCATAACACAAAGGTTAATCAGTTTATAAAATAGTTCCCTTTAAATATTTGTTTAGTATTACAGGTATGTGAAATAAATTAGGGTTATAACTACATTAATTTTCTTCTTTCGTCGGTCGACTTTAAGGGCTATATTCTAGTTTGTTATGCATTTCTGTGTGTTTCCAGTCTCCAAGATAGTCGTCCTATACACTAGACACCACTCCCATAGTACTTCTAGGGCCTCAACTAGGTAGCTGAGTCATCACTTCGTGAGGAGACCCCAGCACGCCTCGCTAAAAAGGACGGAACACTCCTAACTAGGGTGTAGTCGAATATTTAGTTATTATTAGACTACAACGTTGCAATTATGCAGGAGTCTTTGGCTAGCGTCAAGTACGCCTGCCCTACCAGCATCTAGAACCAAGTGAGAGCACTGGGATGAATGTAGGTATTTGGCCTTAATGACTAGGAGGTGCCTGTCCATCACCCCGCNATATTACTTTTTGTTACCCCTGTTTTTAACGCAGTGCTGACAGATAGCACTGCAAGGAGCATCTGCCGTTGCAGTGGTGAGAATTTAGGCATCTTATATGCTTCTTTGGTGAAGTTCGTATTGGATTCTAGGGTCGCCTGTAAACTTATGTAAGTGTCGGTTACCCTAGATCGTTGTGCCTTTGCGCGGTACGGCATCACGAGTCTATCCGAGCTGACATGGCTAACCGTTGGCTTGAATAATAGATAATTGTAATACAGAATGGTTGCAGGTATTGAAATGTAGGCGCTTCGCTAAAAGATTTGGGCTTATAGGGGAAAAGATGGGATTATTAGACTGTAATACCGATCTCCCCGCTCTTGACCGTGGGGAGTTTCTTGTCGTCTAGGCCTAACTGGTCTCGAGGAGTCACATGACTACTTACACTACATTTTGTCGTACATCGGTTCATAAAGAGTTCAAGAACTGATTAAAGCACTCTAGTCCGTATTGTAAATTCTGTAATGGGAATTATACTTACCCCTGGCTTGGGTTAACCTCCCTTTCCTAATTTGAGACTTTAAGTCTCTTTTCGTACGGTAATTGTGAGTTTAGTCATCGGGGAGAAAATATTCTTACTATCACGAGCAGCCCAACGATTAGCGAGGACCAGATCCTAGTCAATCCTAGTCGAGGCTTGTCCTGTTGCTACTCTAGATGATGCCAAGTACAACTGACCGACTTTGACATCGCAACTTGGCACGCTAACCTAGAAATCGCTGCCTAGAGGGATCTCACCTCAAATTCGCTACTTACACCAAAAGTCTGCCAAAAAGGTCATTAACTGACTCTTGTGCTTACCTTTTCAAGCCTCACAAACTCGTAGGACCTAGCCAGCTCGAATCTTCCTACAAGTATTCCTCTACACACAAACAGTGTCAGAACTTATACTGTAAACCCCTACATCACATCTTATTCCCCTGCCACGGTCCCAGCCGTAAGCCACATAAGCACCTGCAGACGGTGAAGTGCCCCGACACACCACATTCGATGCATCACCTGATGTCTCCTCACCAACAGGTCTCTCGTCGACATTCTAAAAATCCTGCTAGAGGTTGCTTTTAGTGATGTTATTCCTAATAACTTACATTGCATAGGTATCATTCTCCCCTCCTTCTCTTCCCTTCTAAGACATTTCCTAGGACTAGACCAGTGCAACCCTAGCCAAGACGAATGTTGTCAATAGTTTACATAATGATCTCATCTATCTCACTAGCCTGGCATACCTGGGGCAAATTCAACCCCCTGGTTTGCCTCTTACTTAGGTTAGGACGCGAACGGAACCTTAGATTTGCACCATGCGCATGCTGTTATACGCTCTTTATGTTCTTTAGAAAGTCTGGGTATTACTAACGACTACAACAACAGATCTTGTTTCTCCTTGGGCTGGCCTTTGTTGACTCGCTCTGACACGAGGAACATACAAATAATCTGCTCATACAACACGGAAACGCCAGGCGCATCGTATTCGAGCCCAAGAGAATGTCGCGCATATAACTACTGTAGTCGTAATGCGTGCCAGCATGGGTCAGAAGGCGGCTGTAGCACATGACAACCATAAGATCCTGCAGGTCTTGCCTAATATCGATTCGTACCCTAGAAAATGATTCAAGATTGAGGCGACTATATGTCTCGTATTACTCCTGCGGACATTGGATGCAGGGATGGGATAGAGACGGTTGTATGGACATCGACGTTAAAGCAGCACGGATGTAGCGTCTCGCCTGCTTTCCTATGAAGCCATCGCAACAAGAATCGCTATAGCCGACCCTCAACTTAGCTCGGCTACAGCCTACAGGTGTCAGCGCAGCAAGCTGAAATAATATTGATGCAGAATGTCAGTCTGGGGAATGCATGATAGGGCCGATTCAACCTCCGGAGTTCGAAGTAAGAGCTAAAGAAACCATCGTCGGTTGTTCATAGAGGCTATACAGAAGGAGATTCAGTAAGTACTCTGTCCAATCCGGTTAGTATCGTTCTGAACACGACATGCTACGACGACATGTTACCATGCATGTAGAGCACTGAACTCTAATGGCTCTATCATGAATGTATTCACCACCAGGCTAGACTTAATAAGTTCTCAAGAGGCGATACGACATCACCGGACACATGTCTTTTGAGTATAAAGAGGAGCTCAACGCCTCCCCTTTCCTGGAAACTGACTTCCTGGATCACCGCCCCCTCAAGCACCAAAACCTACAAACAACCTTGAACTCCATCTACCCACTAGCCTCCCCAGCTATCCCATTGCCAAACACCCTTCACCATGCAGCTCCTCTCCATCATCGTCCCTCTTCTCTCCATCACCCTCACCGAGGCCGCGGCGGCAGCCAAGTCCAACACGTACGCGCCG
>JAPESX010001090.1:0-11659 GCA_029590615.1 Nemania bipapillata | reverse complement strand
CTTCACGCTAGCCGCTTATTTTTCCGATTTTTCTCCGATTTTAAACCTTGTAGTTTAGTTTTTAGTTTATATAGAAAACCCCATACAAAACCCCACAGTGCAGGTGGCCCGCGAGGGGGTGGCCCGCGAGGGGGGTGGTGATCTTAATAGGTGCGCATAGTAGGTATTGTTGCATATATAGGTGTATATTTTATATATACATGCTGCAACAAATTAAACCCAGACATAAGCCTAANCCGCGCAAAAAACGAAACAAAACACCAGATATTATAAAAAATCTATATACTTAGATAAAAAAAATATAAAGGCTTTAAATACACGTATTTTTAAAAGCGCGCGTTCTATTTAAGCATGTTAATACTTCGTATAGTATACTTATTGCAGATCTACCCTTATTCTGATCGTCGCAGGATTGTCCTCAATAGGGGTGGTGGTGGTCATGCCTAGCTATGAAAGGTGGCCGCTCCAGGTCGGCTAGAACGATCAAGGTGGTAGCTTATTTACTTGAAGTGGTATACCTACACTGTATGGTTTATCTCTTTGGCCTGGTAAAATATCACGCCAAAACACAGCCACCATTTTTTTTCTCGGCTATGTAGAGGCAGGATCAAAGCTTGCCTTAAGGGGATTTCAAAAGAACAGTACTTGATACTGTGTAAAACGCTTCACATCTATTGAGTATATAAGTACTGAATATCCTCGGCCTCTTCGTCCAAACATTGAATACAACATATAATGCCAATTATTATTGCTCCTCATCTCCGTTTGAAATATTTAAATTGAGATGCATTGCAAAGTTTTCAAATCCTCACATATGCTCATTGGTGTAAAACGGTGCTACAACAGTGAATCTGGTACTCTTGTATAAAAGTAGATCAATCAGTGCTAGGCTAAGACCTTGGCTGACTGCGGTTGTATATATATGTGTATGAGCGAGCGAGTGAGTGTGTGGAATCGTGACATTTGTTTCAGGCTTTCAAAGTACAAGATCCTACCACCTCCTATTGAATTCTAGACCCCATTCATGCATATATATTCCTCCGATAAGTAACTGTAATACATTATAATCCCAGTTTGCGCCTCCAACGAGTCCCAAAAACCTCACGGACTCGCCGGAAAGGGCCTTTATAGTAACTTTTATCTTAATACTACGTTCAGATACAATCAAAGACACCGAGTGCGAATTCAGAGACAAGCTTCCCATTTAGTGTAGATAACAGTCTAATTCACCTCACTATAAGAACCTCTTACATGCTATCGTCTTTACCTCCCTAGGGATGACTATTTTGAGTAGGCCCTTGCGGATATCCCTACATCTTAACAAGCTCCTGAATCACCAACAAGCAACTTTCCACCATGGAGACAGATATAGACCCGTATCACACATCAGCTCTGCAGCCACCAGAGGGTATAATCCCCGAGTTCCGCGACTACTATCCCCTTACGGGCCCACAGATCCTCTTAGCGGTCATTCTCTTGACATTTTCCACATTCGGAGTAGTCGCTAGGAGCTATGCGCGGGCGCGCGTTCTAAAGCAATTTGACCTCAGTGACTGTCAGTGGATATACTACATACTAGGAGCACTTTGTAATCAACATAGCTAACGAGTCTTAAGGGGCCCTGATATTCTCCTTAGTATATTAACACGCTCGCATATCCTACTACACTATTAGCTAATCTGCTATACCAGGTGTTGTTCGCCGTCTTTACTGCATTGAAACTTGTTGCGAACACGTATGGTCAAGGATACCATGAGTGGGATATCAATCTTATCACAATGCAAGATTTCCTCTTAGTAAGTTGATTGTTTCATCGACTATAACGAATTCAGAGTGTTAGTAGCAATGGCCTTGGGATATTCATTTTTTGGGTTCTCTGTGTTTTGACATTTCTGCGTCATACAGGTGCAAAACTTAGTCGAGTCCATCTACTGTCCAACAATACTTCTCGCCAAGTACACCGTCCTTCGCCAGATCGAAACCATATTCTATAAACACCAACATAAAAAGATTGCCTCCATCATCATTTGGATCCTTATAGCAGCCAATTCAATTTTCTATATAATTGCACTCTTCCTGACACTATTCTCGTGTGTTCCACGAGCCAAGATATATAACCCAAGCCTCGATGGTTATTGCATTGATATAAACGCTATCATCTATGCAACTAGTGTCTTCAACGTCATTTCGGACTTCCTGATTCTCGCTATCCCACTGGTGGCTGTATGGCACCTTCAACTACGGCCGAAGGCGAAAATTGGAGTCTCAATTGTCTTCGCTGTTGGTATATTGTATGCCATAAGTCATCCATCTTGCTCTCTTTATCTGAGTTTGGTCCTATTCTATATCCTAAAAAGTAGAAATGCATCTGCTAACGAGCTTGAAATCATTCAAGTACTAACATTGCCTGTGTTGTCCGATTATACTATGGGATCGAATTAACTCGCACTGACGACGTCACGTGGCATATCGAGAGTGTTGGTACTTGGGCGTGAGTCTCATACCCCTATAATGGGGCTAGAACCATTCTCTAACAGCAGGATCTATAGTATTGTAGAGTTCGCCACAGTTATCCTAGTTGCTTGTTTCCCCCTATTCCCGGGCCTTTATAAGCACTTGATAAATCAGAGAAAGGACTCACCTATCGAGTTTGTGAACTATCAAGGGGGGTAACGAGAAGAAGTCACTTGCACCCATAGACCCTAGCCTGGAATTAATGGTTAAGGAGTTAAAACCCCCCAATACAACATCTAATAGCTCAAGATAGATCATCATTTATACAAGCAGGTTTTCCTACTAATTAGGAGCGATTCATGTAATGATACTAATTCATATTAACCTACAGAGTACCATTATAACCATACTAGATGGCAACAAAGAAGCTCTTCTCTCCTTCCTTGGGCAAGACTCGCGCCCTTTCCATGATCGGATCAACACATGATAATCGGATCCTCTCGGGCGTTGCAGGGCTCTCAAGCCTCAACAAGCCGTCATCTTCGCCACCATCAACCCCTAATATAGCCTTAACGCCATAGTCTGCGCGCGCAGCTTTTAATGCGTCTCGTATCGCGAAGAATACGGCGCTCCCCATGAACAGGGGAGGCTCGCCGACTCCTCGACTCCGCTGGATCGTGCGGAGGTTCTCCCATGTCACGCCCTTAAGAAGGCTGACGTTAAATACTTGCGGTATGTCGCGGAAGCCAGGGATCTTATATGCGCCGGGGCCCTTGGTGAACAAGTTTCCTGCCATGGGTCCATTGCGGAACCATAGACTCTCTTCCATAGTAAAGAGACCCATGCCTTGGACAAATGCACCCTCGATCTGGCCGTAATCAATAGAGGGGTTGATCGAACGCCCAATGTCCATTTTGATATCAGCTCTCAAGCATGTCGAGGTCCCAGTGAGACAGTCAATTTCCACCTCTGCGGCTGTGACACCCTGTGTGAAGTAGAAGAACATCTTGCCTACATTCTCACCCCACTTGTACCCAATCTCCGGTGTCTTGTAGAATCCATTCGCACTCAAGTTCACACGGTCGAAGTAAGCGGCGTGTGCGAGCTCCTTCATAGTTGCTTTCGGCCCAAGCTTTTCTCTATACGGGGCTAGACGGGCGTTGATCTGCTCACAGGCGTTCCATACTGCATATCCATTCAAGTCAGAAGAGGCCGAGGCAGCTGTAGCTGACGTGTTTGCGACGGTATTCGTAGCAGTCTCCGATATGAATACGTCCTCCATAGGTACCTGTAGAGCTTCGGCTGCAAGGGTGATCATTTTGGTATGAAGTCCTTGGCCCATTTCAGTTCCTCCATGGGCGACAAGAACTGAACCATCGTGGTAAATGTGAACTAGTGCCCCAGCTTGATTGAACCACAGCGCCGTAAAGGAAATACCGAATTTGGTGGGAATGAGGGCAAGCCCTCGTTTGCGCCATTTATGGCTTGCATTAAATTCATCGACAGCCTTTCGCCGGTTGGCATAGTCCGATTCCTCCTTCACCTGTTTATACATTATAGGTACGTGCCAGTCTTCAATAGTCTGGTTAAAATGCGTCGTGTCGTTAACCTTGTAAAAATTAATTTCGCGGAGGTCTTCAACAGCCATGCCTAACCGGTCGGCAACCTCTGACATCATAGACTCGGCAATAAACATGCCTTGAGGCCCTCCAAACCCACGGAAAGCTGTGTTGGACATTGTGTTAGTCTTGCACAAACGGCCACGAATGTGGCCATTGGGGGATTTGTAGCAGCCATCGATATGAGTCATGCACCGTTCGCATACGGCAGCACTCAGGTCGAAGGACCAGCCAGCATTGTTAAACACGTCGACGTCGAGGGCTTGAAGTTTTCCGTCCCTGTTTATCCCAACTTTCCATTTTGCAAGGAATGGGTGGCGTTGCCCAGACATTATCATATCTTCGTCACGGTTTAACATGCATCTGACGGGTCGCTTGGTTTTCTGTGCAGCCAAGGCCATCATTGTGCTGACCTGGACGCATCTCGTTTCCTTCCCACCAAACCCTCCGCCTAATCGCTTGACCCGGGCGACCACTTTGTTAGCCTGTACTCCAAGTATCTTCGCCGCATAGACCTGACTAAGGCGTTGTTAGTATGTAGCTCAATTCAGATAAAACCCTGGAAAACGTACCTTTCCGTTGGGTTCTGACTACTGGTCCAGATCTCCATTTCCCCATCTTCGGGTTTGGGGATAGCCACGCAGGCATTAGTCTCAAGGTAGAAGTGCTCTTGGCCACCCATACGTGTTACACCGGTGAAAATATGGTCGCAGTGTTTGAAGGCCTCTTCTACGTCGCCCTTTTTAATATAGTTAAAGTACTTGTGAAAACTCTCTTTCTCAATAGCCTCTTCCATTGTAAAGATGGCTGGGAGGTCTTCATATTCGATCTTGACCGCGCGGACGGCGTCGTTAGCCCTCGCCTTAGAAGTAGCTAGTACCACAGCGATAGGCTGACCTGCGGTGAACACCTCGTCTTCAGCGAAGAAGTAGTCATCAAAATTTGGTGCACCCCATCTGTTGTCCTCCGGTTTATGAAGGTCATTTTTATCAACGACATCAACGACCCCGGGAATATCTAAGGCGGCGGAGTAATCAATAGACTTTATCTTTGCATGCGCTCGAGATGAAAATACGATGGACGCGTGAAGCTCATTCTTCAGAGGGGGAATGTCGTCGGTATACTGTGCCTCTCCTGTTACTTGTTTCAAAGCAGCAACATGGTTGCCAGGTTTCCCAAGGGACTCCTGGACATACTCTGCGGTCGCATCCTGATCCTTCCAGCCTATTGATAGCGCTCGTTCGAGCTCCTCGACAGCCTGGCTATCTCCATGTTCGCTTTCCGTATTGATTTTACACAGCACATCGTGGTAGAAACGGTAGAAGAAGCCGAGAGCTAGAGATTTGCGATAGGATGCCATGCCTCCAGGAACACTGAATACAAGGTCGAAGTCAGATCCGAGGGCACTCATAGCGCCCTCGAGTGTGTCCGGGTGCGCAAACATTTTCCCCTTTAGGTAGTCGTTGGCCTTTGTTGCCGCAACGGTGAAGGGGGCCATGCCACCATACACAAGGTTACAGTGCTTAACTATGCCTTGTTGATCAACGGTCACGTGGAGCGCGCCAGTTACAATTGCAATATCGTCGTCCTTCCTCTTAGCCTGCTTATAAGCTCTAAAGTAGTCCCCTTTCTCGCTCGTCAACGGTATGCGGATAGAGGCAATGACAGCATCGGGATCTAATGCCGTCTTGCGATAACCTTTGAAAAACGTAGACATTGGTAGCTCGGTTTCTTTACTGCTTGACTTCGCAACGAGTATGCAATTTGCCGCCATAAACACGGGATTCAGATCAGATATTGGAGATGCAGTGGCCAGGTTACCTGCCGGGGTACCAACATTCCGAATCTGTCGCCCGGCAAAGTACTTGAGTTGTTTGTAAATAGCCTCGAAGACCTGACCCCTTGCTTCCCCATAATGCCCAATGGCCTCCTGACAGATAGCTTCAAGGTCTGTGAGAATAACGTTTCCGCCAATTTCGATGTGATCATTATTAAAAGAGTACTGTCGCAATTCGGGAATGTCGCCAACGAATACTGAAACTGGATACTGCATTGCCTTGAACTTAATCTCAATCTGTGTTTCTGTACTCCCACCAATAATCTTCGCACTAGGGTGTAAGCTCTTGATTTCCAAAAGCTGCTCTAGTGTAACGGGGCGGTACCACCATTTTCTTTTATTCCCAAACGCCAAGGGTCTGAACTCATGCTTTTTTAGTGGTGGAGGGAAGATGAGCTCTGTGTCTGGGTTGTACTCGATGAAGCCTGGAGGAGTAAACCGTTTGATAGGTTGATCGCCTTCGAGGTTCTTGTCTTTACAGCATCCGCCGCCCAAACCGTTGCCGCCTTCCATGCAACAACCAGATCCGCCGTTCGCCGTACTCTTCCCGCACGGACTCTTCACGGTGAATGTCTGAGCGGCGTCGAGTATAGGGCGGTACCCAGTGCAGCGGCAGAGGTTGCCATCAAATGCCTCCTCTATGTCATGCTCACTAGGGCTCTCATTATTTCGGAGCAATGCGTATAAACTCATGACAATCCCAGGGGTGCAAAACCCACACTGACTGCCGTTACTCTTGGCTATCCGTTCCTGGGCTGGGTGGGGTTTTTTAACATTTCCGATTCCTTCAATCGTTATCACGTGCTTTCCATCAACGCTGGCGAGTGGCGCCAGGCAAGCATTCACGCTAGCATGGTATATCTTCTTGGTGGTTGGGTTGTACTGGCTGATGACAACTGTGCAAGCGCCGCAACCGCCCTCGGCGCAACCACTATATTATGTTTTGTTAGCGATGACCACGGGGTGTCAGTCGATACTGAGCACGATGCCTAACATACAGCTTCGTGCCGGTTAAGCCTATCCCCCGAAGATACTCTAACAACGTCACTTCAGGATCGATCTCATCAACGACCACGCGAGTGCCGTTGAGGTAGAAACGAAGAGTATCATGGTAGACGGTAGTCAATGCGGATGCATCAAGGCTTGTATGCCCTTGTGGGGAGATGGCTCTGGGGGCCATAGCCTGCGAGTTTGAAAGCGCTCTGAGTACAACGTCACTGAAGAGTCGATGGAGTGTTCGATTAAGTCTGGGTTGGACTTGTCACAATCAACAACGCGCAATTAAAATGATGCCTTTAGAGCAATAGAGATTAACCCATTGAATTTGAAAATAAATATGCAGAGAAGGAGCACAATTAGGTAAGACTGGAAAGATTCATATTGTTTTCTAGAGAGGTTATGTAGACTGGTAAGTGCTTAGGGTAGGGATACAGGTAGGATTTGTGGTGGAACCGTAGGTTGAGTTATGCGGAGTGAGACAAATGATGTGTTTGTATGTGTCCAAGTATCGTACAGCAGATAGGAGAATGATGAAATGTCGAGACGTGGCGAATTAATTATGTTGAAGTTAGATCTGAGATCTAAGAGCTCCTCCTTCGCCCGGCTCCGGTCTGCAGCTTTTAGATCGGCTTAGTCTAACTTGTCTAATATTCTGTACTTAAGATAGCTACTAAGAGCGACGAATCAGGTGAGGACTATATCGAATTGAGTTCCTAAAATGGTTTGGGTTCTTTGTTTTAGAAGATCGAGAATGCTAGAAATAGGTAATTGCGCTTACTACCATCAACTGTAGGTAAAGCTTTCCAGCGTTATCAACGGTGGCTACAGCGGGGTTGAAACCCCTCGTCTTCCCCACATTAGTGTTGGCAGCAGGTGAAGTCCATGGGTGGATACTTTGGCCACGAGAACTAAACAACGCCGCCGGCCGGCTCCGTTCCGACCTATCCCATGCCCTGGCTATGGTTGTCACATGACTACTAAAAAGATAGATACAGTGCCTATCATTACTTTACTGATGCAATAATGCATTCCTTAAGAGAAGGCGACCACCCCCCACTTAAAGACTCGAAAGAAATGTAGGCACAGAATACCTATATAAGTATAGATAGCGGACGCATCAACGAGATCATTTTTGTACTGTTGTAAAGTGAAAATCTGATATAACCAACTACATACCTCATACCTACCTACATACATAGGTAGTATGCATCAAACTCAAATCCGATAAGTCGACTTTCCTACCAGTCAGTCGAACCCGCCCCCGCACTTCAAGAGATATATGTATATGTAGGTCTATGCATCCTAGCATACCTATACCAACCATTCATTTATACATAAAGCAGCCAAGACCGAAAATTTTAGCAGCATGCCACAGACCTTTGAATAGGTTGGCATTGCGCTTGCTAGATATAGAGCATGCGTACACTTCTGAACGCACCTAAGTACTTACTGTAGTATTCTGTATAGAATATCGCCTATAACGAAGGTACATAGGTTGCTGGTTCCCCACACATGTTGCCTGCAGGTACAGGTAGGTAGGTATGCATATTTCACTAAAATCAGGGCGGGAATCCGGATTCTCGGTTTAGTATCTCATTAGGCTCTGAAGTTTCTACCTCGGAATATAGGAAGGTATCAGATATCCATCCCTGTCGCCTTCCCGGATTTTTTCTTCATCTTACCAACAACCAATACTATGATCCTTGCAAACTAATTCGTTTCATAATCAATAGTCTTATCGCACCACACAGTATCTATATCTGTCTACTTAGGTGGCTATAGTATATTCACTAGACCAATAAGTGCTTATATTATTAATCATCGGTCCTATCACTACTGTGCACTACCCTGAGTGCTAAGAGAACTAGACAGTGCTATAGAATCTTCGTTACTTGTCTTCATCTCTTCAACCTGGCTAAATAGGGCTATGACGATGGGGTGGCCAAGCGCACAGAGTTGCTAGGAAACCACTTACACATACCTAAGTAGTCGAATCAGACCCCAACGTGCTGTTTCGCCTCATTTCAGCCGCCACTAGCTAACGCAATGGTTCGACGGGAGAAATGGATATCTGCCGAGAAATGAAGACTAGGTGATAGGCTGGTACCTCCGGCTGATCCTGCCGGATGAGCGTGCCCGGCTGTTTTACCTACGTTTACGTACACCCATGGCGGGAAGCCCCTCATCTTGGTTAGCATAGCTAGTTCACGGTTATAACATGGGAATCATGCGGGGAGGGCAGGGACTAGCAGTAGGTGGTTGGGAGAACCGGTCTAGCATTTACCATTTGACGTCTGGGTTCCTGCTCATCGGGACATGTCACAAACCTGTCAAGTCGTGCTCATTCTATTCATTATTTCATCATCCTCCGCCGCGTCGCGTGTAAGCAAACCTCATCACAGTCCGCCGCCATGTCTGTCCCGTTGCCGAACGGGGACGCCCCTCCAAGTCTCACCTTTTACAATATCATCGACGGCAAGCAAAGGGGCTCGAAAGTCACTGAGCAAGTCATCGATCCGCGGACCGAGGAGTCGCTCTGGGACGCCCCTGTAGCCACAGGCGAGGACCTCGACGATGCCGTCGACGCGGCCAACCGCGCCTTCAAGACCTGGAAACTCATCTCCCAGGAGGAGCGCCGTCAGAAACTCCAAGATGTCGCTGATTGCCTGCGAGCACATAAAGATGTTCTAACGCTTGTTCACATGAAAGAGACGGGCAAGTCCTGGGTCATGGCAAATGCTGATGTTGAGGTTGCAGCCCTGCATTTCGAGTATTATAGTATGTGGTCCTCTAATCCTTACTCGTGATACCCACCCTAGTGGAGTTTAGCTAAAAGTAAGCGTTTAGAGGGCATAACTCTTGAGGATGACGTGCAGTTCGAGGACGACACCGTCAAAATCGTGGGAACATACGTGCCTATCGGAGTCTTAGCTGCCATATCACCGTGGAATTTCCCCATGATATTGAGCAGTGTCAAAGTAGTGTCTGCACTGGCCACAGGTAACTGCGTAATAATCAAACCCTCGCCATTTACGCCGTACGCGATCCTCAAATTCTGCGAACTCGCCCAGTCCGTCCTACCACCAGGCGTCTTCCAAGCCCTGAACGGCGGCGCGGACCTCGGCGAGCGCATGACGCTGCACCCGGGCATCCACCACATCAGCTTCACGGGCACGCTCGCCGTGGGCCAGCGCATCATGCAGAACTGCGCCAAGACGATGAAGAAAGTGGTGCTCGAGCTCGCGGGCAACAACGCCGCCATCATCTGCGAGGACGCCGACCTCGAGAAAGTCGTCCCCAGCGTCGCCCTCGGCTGCTTCTTCCACGGCGGCCAGGTCTGCGTCGCCTCGAAGCGCGTCTACGTCCACGAGTCCCTCTACGACCGCTTCATGGAGCTCTTCGCCGAGGAGGCCAAGAAGTTCACGCAGGACAACATCCTGTTCTCGCCGCTCAGCAACCGCACCAACTTCGAGCGCGCCAAGTCCTTCCTCGAGGACTCCAAGAAGAACAACCACGACATCGTCGTCGGCGGCGAGGTCAAGAGCGATGAAAAGGGGTTCTGGCTAGCTCCCACGATCGTCGCGAAGCCGCCTGAGGAATCCCTGCTCGTGCAGGAGGAGCAGTTCGGTGAGTCTTTTCGTTTTCTTCTATCTCAGGTCTTTCTAGGGGACTATTCTGATACGTGTATTGTCCGTAGCCCCCATTGCACCGGTTATGACATGGTCGGACGAAGACGACGTCATAGCCCGGGCCAACCTCGACAACGCCGGCCTGGGCGCTTCCTTGTACACGCCGGACTTGGACAAGGCACGCCGCATCGCACAGAGGCTCGAATCCGGCTCTGTCTGGATCAACCGGTTCGAACGCCCCCACTACGGGGCGTACTTCGCCGGCTGGAAGCTGAGTGGGTTTGGCGGCGAGCTCGGGAAACATGGCTTGTACAATTACTGCCAAGTGCAGTGCTTACACTTCCATAAGTAGGCGATGGGGTGAGATGCGAAGTTTCCTTGTATAGAAAGTGTGTGGCGCGCTAGATTTTGAAACCACACGAGTGTATATGACAGACTTGTAAATGCGAGCTAAATAGTGTACTTATTTGTCCCTGGTTTTACTTTCATTGGCATAGATGCTTCGTGAGAGCTATTGCATGATACGTTTAACACACTTAATGGCGGGTTCTAGACTAACTACCTAGGTAGCCAACATGTGCCCCAGTAGGCCAAGCCCCACCAATACGACCTGAGAAATAGTCCCTCATTTAAACCCAAATCTTTGCGATGGCTTTCTATACCAATTGTGAGATCTACCAACCTTTAATCCTGGTGGTATCTAGGCGCGAAAGTTCAATAGCTCAAGCTTCTATGTATTTCTTAAGTCCCCTCAGCCTCTCCTTCGCCGTTTCTAGGACCTCGTCCTCCTTGCAGACCGCAAAGCGCATGTAGTCCTCGGCGATCCAGGTGTTAGGGTCGGTGTAAAATTCGGTGGGCGGGATGGCCGCAACGCCGACCTCGTGGATCATGAACCATGAGAGCTTGAAGTCCCGTGGACGATTCGCGACGTGTGGTGGGAATGGGTAGTCTTCTGGTAGCTTGACCTTCGCCATGTTCACCATGACGAAGTATCCGCCTTCGGGGTCCGTGTACGGCAGCCCCAACTCATCCCAAATGGCATTGAAGCGTTTAATTTTCCCTTTCATGTCCTCAACTGACTCTTCCCAGAATCCTTGTGATTCAGCTTGTTCGAAACCTAA
>JAPESX010000109.1:0-29114 GCA_029590615.1 Nemania bipapillata | reverse complement strand
AGCCGGGTGAGTATGTCCAGCCGCCGATGCTTAGGAGGACCTTGAGCTGGCGGTTGGCCTTCTTGAGCTTGTAGAGCTGCTTGATGCAGCCGTAGGCGTTGGTGCCGACGTCATTCCAGGCTACGGATTCTCGGTTAGTTAAATGGTATTCAGTAGTCGAAGGGGAATTGAGTATGGCTTTGCTTCGATGCCAATTTCATGTCTCATCACGAGTCATGGGATTGGGTTTTCGAATAGCTGGATTCGTGCATAATACTTACAGTCGCCGTCATAGTGCTTCTCGAGATCAGCGTAGCTATCTGATGTGTAGCTGTAGGTTCGGTTAGCTCAAGGTCTTCTATTTCTTTATTGCATTCATCAGAAAACCTACACAGTTCCGTCGCTCCGGAAGTTGGCGAACGCATACAGCACCTGGTTAAGCTGCGATACAGGTAGCTGGGCCGGCTGGTAGTTTCTGCCGTAGATACCCCTAAGCTGCATTAGTCAATTGTTTAAGTGCAGTTGAGGTTAATGGATCCTACCAGTTTGTGAAGTACACAAGGTTCTTGAAGCTGGTAGCCCGCTCAGTGATCTCTGAGATAGGAGTGGCAGCAGCCAGCGATGCTGAAAGCAGCAGCGCGGCGATGTTCTTGAAGGAAACCATCTTGGTTAAGCTCTCGAGAAGGATGAAATGATCTAGAGTCGAAGCGTTGACCGTGGAGGCTTGATCATGTTGGAAAGGAAAGGGGGTCCGTAGACTTGGAGAGATATATATACTTATGCGCGACTCCTATTCCATAGCCATAAGAGGGAAAATAGGCTATTCACGTGGGTTGAGGAGGCAGGTGAGACAAGGCATGTACGGCCGAGCATTGGAATGTTGAATCTGAGGATTGGTAATAGCGACATCAAACCCAGAGCTCAGCATCTCCATCCACACGATGGCTGGATCCAAAGCAGCAACGTTGCCAACCCCCATGCCAACGATGCCAACGCCGGAGCGTGCGAACTTTCATGCTCTAATCTTGCCAACCTGATGTCCCCATCGGCATTGGCCACCTACCTAGGGCTGTGCCAGTGAAATGAACCTCATTGTCAACCAAGCGCATCTATGACAAACTCGTGAGAGCTACTGGCACTCGTGCGCCATCTAGTCCGCAGATGGAAGGTGGGCATCGTCGATGTGTCTTGCATGCGCAAACTTGAAGTTCTCGGCAATGGAACAGCCTACTTTTTATTCAGGGGAAGCTCGCGAGGATCGCCAATCAGGGCGCAGGCCTTTCCACAGAGCTCCGTCGCATGTTCTGCTCACGCGAAGGCGCCCTGCCCATAGTAGGGAGCCAATGGCTTATACCAAGGTTGCATTGAACCCTCATCTCCGACTCTCACACCACACCATCATTTGATTGTCGGGTGTCCCGCGCCCACCGTCATCTTGGTTATCATGTGGGAGAATATATTGTTAATTAATCCTGATAGCTCTCTGGCCCGCGCGCGCACGCCCGACATTCCGGTTTACGCATCTCCAGCGGCCTTGGTTGCACTACAGACGCTGTTCATGAAATGAAGCTGATACTACCCGGAAAATAGAACTATAAACCAGAGGGAACCGCAGGAAGGCAAAGAGCACGCATGATCAGATGATTAAACAAACAGCTTGGAATTTGCGTTAGTGTAGGCACAAGTAGCTAGCCAGCCCCATACCAAGAAACCTAGCCAGAATGTCTTTCCTAGATAATCCCCGCATACTTTATGGGCGCCAGACCCAGTGGCTGTTTTTAGTCCGGGCCATACCTACTTTGATAAGGTATTTCCTCATTGGGGTTATCTCCCGGCACGGCCAATCAATTGTTGGCTGGGCACGGTGAGGTTGTTGTACTTAAGGTCACGCTTGTGAGTTTGGGCACTTTTTTCTCTAGTATTTACATAGATCGAGTCCCCCGAGATAGCCACCTAGATACCGCTTCATGGTCAACTTCCTGTTGCATCAAGTATCGTGAGCTCTGTTTGCAACGTTACTAGATTTGATGCGATGAACCGTACCAGAATGCCAAGGCGCAGAGGGATTTCGTTGTCACCGTGCTCTCCTCATGGCCGGTGATAGAGTCGAGGTGAGGTGCATATTTGATAGCCAAGAAGAAGAAGAGTAGGATAGAGTTCGCAGAAAGAGACCCCGTCACGGGTTTACTCGGGAGATGATGAGTGAAGCAACGCGACGTAGCATCGGATCGCACAAAAGATGCCTATCTACTGTAATCTATCTAGATACCGACTTCTATGAAGACATCGAGATTACAGAACTCCTCCAGCCCTGATGGAGAGCGTTCATGGGGTAAATGGCCAGCGCGCATTCCATCTCTTTTGTAACTACTTGCAGAGATGATCGGTGCGCCGTAGCTCTTTAAAAGGCAATCGGCCCGAGGATAGATCTGACAGTGGCCACAAAGCTGGGAGGAGCTCGGTAGTGTGCCGGATGAGCGACGGCATGGAAATAAAAGCCCCACGCCCCTAAACAACCGATAAGCCGCGAGGTGATATATCAGATCAAAAATATATCAGGCCGTCCTCTCGCCCCGAGTCTACTAGTGGATGGGAATGTCTTAACTACCGCCTATATACCAGGCGGAAGACGTGAATGCGATAGGTTAGAAATGTAAAAATAATAGCCTGCACAACCAATTGCGATAGCATTAATTAAATCGACCAGAGCCAGGCCAACCGAAAATAACTCGCGGGATATTACTAGCTGGAACTATTGTGAGGCTCTTAGGGGGGTTTCACAGATCAGCAATACATGTCGTGCCCCAGACCCTGGGTTCCCCAGTGTAGGCAAACCCTATGCTAGGATACACGCAAACTGGCATGTCAATAGTGCCTATATGTCAGGGGGCGTTCGTGCAAACATTCAGTGCGATGTATGGGCTTTCCTTATTGGGGGTCACGCTTGATATGACGAGAGAGGGTATACAGCAGGTACTATCCAGACAAGCAAGGATCAAACTCAGGTCTAGATCGGATGCTGTCAAAAAGCAACAACGCCATCGGAGAAAGAGATCGACAATCCCATTGCTAGTTGGGGCAGGTCAGGGGTTGGTGAGCTTGGGCCATGTGCCACCTTCAAGCTACTCATAAGTTATACCTATTACCAATTACCTGTTTATCTAGGCATCGTGAAGTCTAGATACCACCCACCATATTCGTTTGGCCCCCTACAAGCCCAGAAACAGCATGACGTTGTCAAGTTTTATAGTAGGGCTTCCTCAACTATCACTACCGGTTACGTCCCCCGAGTCTAAGACACATGCGCGTCAGCATTACCGAGACGCATGCATGCATGTTTAAGCGCCATGAGGTCCCCAGGGCAGATTATTCAATTCCTTTCCTTCATTTATCGCAGACTTCCAGGGTAGTAATTACACGCAGCACTGATGCAGGTTTGATGTCTGCCTCTTACATAGCTACACAGCTGCCTACATAAGCACGTTGCAGTCGGAGTTTGCATGTGATTCGGGCATGTTTGCTACACCTGGAGGAACATCCACAGCAACCTGACCCTGTCGTTGGATTGGTTTCTGATCAATTTCATCTCCGAATGATCTGACCTACGGCCGTCCGCCTTTCGGCGTCCACGGTACCCAATTCGGCATCACAATCCCATGGGCTTCATCCATAAGCAACAGGCATGGTTCACATTCTAATCTAGCAGTTAATATCATACTCCGGTGCTGCGCCTCTATGCATTGCAGCTCTACTAAATACAGTGTTGTAAAGAGTATATTAGTTGTAATCAATAATCAATAGATATATCTACTACCACTCTATCACACCTTTCAATCGCAAGACACATCGTCCGGTACCCCAACCATGATCCGACGACTTCGCATCTATATAGATCAAAACATGATATTCTCCATATTGGCTTCCAAGTACGGCATCACTCACATCATATGGCCTCCTTCAATCTGCTTAGCACTTATGATGAGGATAGCTAGTTAGAAAACCCAGTCAGCGGGTTTACATCATAATACTAACCCACTAAGGAAATGGCCGGAGCTTTCACCTCTCATCTTCTCAGACTCTTTCACATGAGATATGACAAAGTGCATGCTGCTCTAGGCCTAGTGCCCAATCCTAGATGAGAGAAAGCGCATCTAGTTTGATGCCCCGTCACACATATATGTGTAGAGGTTGGTCAGAAACAAGCAGCATACACGGCTGTCGCAATGCTGTGATACATAGCCATCCAGGTAAAATCATGTGAAGGAAGAGTCGACAGGCTTCCTCATCAAACTTTAAATTCACAAGCGTCAGTGGTTTCTTGTAACACGTCAACGGGATGTTTTCTTGATCGATGAGTCAAGTTTCCGTTGACTCATCTTATGTACATTCATGCTCTACAATGATGAGTGGCGTAAACAAACTCTTATACGAAGATGAATACTGATACCTAATTAGCGCAGAATAGCAAAGCGCTAGGAAGGCCACCAATGTTTGTCGGTCACCAACCACCTCCGCGGCACTTTTTTTATATGCACCTTCCTACGTAGACATGGCGTTAGGGTTTGAAAGATTGGTTGTTTGAGACCAGGCAGCTGGGACCGTCTCTCGGCCCGCTCCGCTGCTGTAGATCGGCACTTCAAGTGTCCCCGATCTGCGTACTGGTACCAAGTTAGCGCCCTTTACAAACACTTTATTTCATGAGAGACTTCCGGAGTGTGCTCATTTCTCAACTCCAGTTGCTTGAGATTCATTGTGGTATCAATTTTGGAACTGTGCAGGTCAGATCTCGTCTCGGTGGAGTGATGTTGCTCTGCACTCGCAAAGAATATGGGTTGTTGGACTGAGGACAAGCGTGCTTAGCCAAGATCCAGATAATCAAGTGAAAATGGGACACGAAGTAAAAAGAAGAGTCCGGTATGGATTGTGAATAAATTCTATATAGGAAGTAACGGGAAAACCCCCGAAAGTCAAACGTGATAACCCTACACAATAGAGGCGTAGAGTTCCCTTCCCATGTCTCACCCCACCAACAACAAATCGCGATGAGTGTTAGTACCGACTCACATATATAGGTCACCTAGGTGTTATTACTACGATTTCATGCCGTTCCAATCAGATGGCTCGACTCGGTCATACAAATTTCAGGCTTCGTAGCTGATAATGTTGAATTGAGAAGTATTCCGGACTCCGGGGAAGCTGACGCAAGCTACGCGTCGCGGGGTAAGTGAAAGTGAGTCTAAAGGTGTGAAGATTAGCTGTTTGAGTGTAGTGCCGGGGATTCAAACCACTGAGAACCAATAGCAAGCCGTTCAAGCTGACCTGTTTGAAATTCATTTACTACTCTATGGCTCATTTCGGCCATGTTCGGGGTTGAGTGTATAAGGAGAGAGAGGGGAATAGGTACAGCAATACTGAACTGAATACTAGCAATATTGGTTCCCGGGGTGGTTTGTTTGCTCTGACGTGTGAGAGCCGGGGTGGCAACGCGGGACGTCGCAAACGCAAGACCCAATTTCAACGCAAGTCCACCGCGATCGCATCGCAAACGGAGGAGATCATGCAGGTGAAAGGTGAACACGTCGAAAAGTCCCCGTCCGCTGATACATGGATATGCCCATGCCTCTGCTGTTTTCTAGCGCATGCTCTGCGGCAGCGCGCCATGTACCAGTAAGATAGAGGAACGTGGTGCACTTACACCGCTCGGATTACAATGACCAGACTCATTGGACACGCAAAATGTGCCTCAACAAAGGGTCTTCAATTTGAGCATGCTGTGATTAAGAGAATCAGATAACGGTAAATAGGATGTGAGAGGGAATTATGATGCCAGATTCAATAGTTCAGTTTCGGAGAACAAAGGGGAGGGAGAGAGAGAACATGGACGGAGCTTGTTATTGTTGTTTTGGTTGAAATCAAGGGGGGCGATGCAACATCAAGACCTAAGTATTGGCGTCAACGAATATGGGTATGGACCGATAGACGGACGGACAAACAGCCAAATCCTCCCCAACCTCGTCAATTTTCTTCCGCTCCCCGGCATACCAGCTAGGCACCTGTAGTAACCTAACATGCGAGGCGTCGAATAGGATACTAGATGCTATCCTATTCCAGCTTGCGTCAAATTGCTCTCATTCAATTTTATGCAATTTCTGCTGATCGGCAGAAGTTAGATACGACGACTGGAGATGGAGGGACAGGACATAGGTAAGATTGCGCCATTGAAGCTACCTACTTACAAGTCCCCAGAGCGATAGGTATTATAGCGCCCAATATCGGGCGGTTAGCTAAGAGGTAGCTTAGCTAGCTAAGCATGTAGGCAGGTAGGCATGTCGGTCGGTCGGCCGGTCGCTGCCCAGGCAAGTGCCAGTGTGCCGGCAACACCCAATTGACCGTAGCTACGCCATTGCCCATTATCCATTACCTATTACCCAGGTCAGGTCAGGCATTACAGCGCTGTAGAGATGTAGACATAGCTTACTTAGTACCTACCTAAATACACAATGCATTGAATGGGAGGGGGAACCGACCGAACCTGGAGCAATGGAAGCGAGCGAGCGCGAAACCCACACAACACACACGCAGGCACCTCCTCTCTTCCCACTTCGCATTCTCCCTTCTCTTCTCCTCTCAACTTCCCTCTTTCTCTCTCTCTTTACCAACAGACTTGTTTATCCCGATCAATAAACGTACGATTTACTGAATTTTCGTGGAAGTTCGTTTTCCTCAAATTTGCGCGTCTCCAGATTGCACCAGAAACAGACAGCCAGACAGACCCGTCGCAATCCCCCCTCCTATGTAAGTCGCTCTCTCTGGTGTGCACCTTGTGCGTGTCGCATTCCATCTCGCGTCTGCGTCGTGTGTCGCACAACATATCACGACTTCTCAGTCTTGAGACTACATTGTATTCTAACCCGTCGGCCAGCTTTAACTATCCAATCATCCAAAAATCGCGTGCAAGATGCCTCGCGAAGGCACCCGGTCCGCCACGGGCAACTCGCGCCCGCGCGTCTTCCAAACAGTCGACACCGCTCCTGCCATTAAGCGCACCACAAAGCCCAAGGCTAAGAAGCCGGCTGTCGAGCCCATTGTCAAGCCCGTAAAGCCTGCTGGGGTCACAAAGAAGAAGGTTGCCCCCAAGAAGGACGGCGCTGTTGCCAAGGTATGTTCAATGTCGCATGTTTTGTTCGCTTGTTCGTCCGGAATCCTTTGTATATCAGATGTCACGAGGCTCACCAGAAGTATCCCGGTGATCAACCCCTCTCGCTTGTTTCTGTGTACCGTGTTGTGGCGTCTTGTTCGCGTCTTACGCAGCTAGTTGCCTCTATTCACATATCCCATCTTCCATTACGTTGCTCTTGGCCGAAGCTTTATAACCACCTTACAATAATGGCACAAATCTCGCTAATATATTACCTAGGTCAAAGCTACTGTCAAGAGTGTTGAGGCTAAGGCAAAGAAGGTAGCGAATCCGTTCTCATCACCGTGTTTGCCTGCTACTGTAGTCTAACCAGTCCTTCAGGTTGTCGCTAAGCCGAAGCCTGTTGCTGCCAAATAGGTATCAGTCTCAATATCATGAGGCTGGTGGCTATATATTTCACGGTAGCCCTTCTCAACGGGTGGGCTGTACCATGAGAGAGTCCTTAATCGCCAGCCCCACGGCCGCATCCAAGATGCAGACAATTTCTTACTTGGTCTCTCTACTACTAATTTCATCCGGATTTCTTCAATTCCCCCTTATCGCGAGTGCACTTGCGTGTCTAGGTATAGCCTCTATATACGCAAGGTACTCGCTGGTAAAAGTTTAATCTCTGAGCGGGAGTTGTATTGTTAGGCGTTGGGGAAGTGGGATCATAAGGGCGGGCTGATGAGGGAATCGTATGATGTTTGTATCATGAGGCCACTTTCTGTTCTTTCTAGGTCCCGGAATTGATTTCAACCCTTATTTGCAATTCCCCCTTTCTTTTGGATTACCGTTACTGTGATGACCCCGTGAGCCTTTTCTTCTACAAGTGTGAAGATTTCTAACACACAGTCCCATTCTCAGCTCACACTGGGAATGGGTCATTCACTGTCATTTCAAGCGCAAAATTTGGCATTATATTGAAGTGTTTTATATACACTCATTCTTTCCAGGCTCTCGGAATATCTACATCGCCGGTTTTTGAAACTAAAAGAGGATTATGACAATAATAAGCTACAGAACTGCTCCACCACAAGCAATACCCGGCCTCTACGAGAGGTCCTCGTGATAGCTAATGTCAATATTGATTTATAGCGCGAGCTTGGCCTGAACTCTTACCTAATGTAAGAGCATACTAATCATAGCATATACTTACAATTGGTAGCATTTCAAGTGTTGCAACTACGACGGTAGAGCCGCAACTAAAGACGATTAGCCTAGTGCCGAGATTTTATTCCTCGTTCAGATACCACGAATTTACACATAAATCCCGCTTTTGAAAAATTCAGTGTCAAGTTCTTTGAGCATTCTATACCTCAATGCTAAGAAACCTCCAGCGATACTTATAAGCCACTTCAAGCCACCCTCTCTATAACGAGGTGATCCTTCAGGTGATCCTCTAACAGGCTGTTCAAAAGCCTGTATAGTTACTATAGCCTTCCCTGTAAATCTAGCAATGATATAAACTCTTCCTAAATAGTTACTTATTTGAACTCTTACTATTTAACCTAGCTGCACTCTATAATTACAGCTAGCCTGTGCTTTTATCCCGGAGAAAGTGAATAATTATTCTTTTTTTCTATATGCGTTTGATACCCCCTCTTGTTTACGTGGATGCTGATTAAAAATAATACTCTGAGCATAATATCAATATCATTACATAGTTTCACCGTACAGAGTCCCCAATAGCCGTAGAGCGCAATGCACAAACTCGATAAAGAACTTTTAGGATGTATAGGGATGCTTCATATATGAGGAGCTGCTGTAACAAAAGATCTCTATCTCGAAATCTGCTTCCCTTCTGCGGTTTTCTCTTCATTGGTGTGCTTGTAATGAGCCTCCAGTCCTCTATTATCGAACTTATAGCTCTCTTCAACACGTTCGAAGCCCCAGTCATTGTTCTCTTTGCGCAAAAGTGATACAACGTGGATGCTACGCAGGTTCGGGCCCGCAGGATACATGTCAAAGGTCGCAAGTAGTCCATTTTCCTGGCCATTGATTCCCTCAGACAACCGGCACTGTATTCTTCTGATTTGACTGAAATTTTGCCTCTTCAGAATATCCTCGTAGATCACGATCCAGATATCCACCGACGTGATTTGGGATGGCACTTCCTTTAATTGAAAGTAGAGTTGTTCATCGCCACCCTCTCCTTCGGCGGTCAAATTCTCTTTCGAAATACTGATAGATCCACAGTCGCTTTTCTCTTTGCCGACGTACACCGCCTCACAACCACTAGCAGAATCCGTATTGAGGAGAGCGAATACCTTCAGATCGGGTTGTTTACCCCTATTCTTATATTTATCTCGGTCCCAGCTCAACCCAACGGTGATGTCGGAGAGGTCCTCCCCGAGGTTGAGAAGATCTCCCTTTCCGAGGTTGAAAACTCGGGCCATTTCGAACTCGAGATAGGTGCGTGTAACTAGAGGGTGGTTTCCGGTGTTATTTTGGAGATGTCGCAGGGTTGCGGAGTCGCACTTATAGGCAACAGTAACCTGTGCGTCATGCTGAACGGGATAAACAAAATTTATTGATAAGTCTAAGGATCTAAGCTGTAGACTCCTAATACCGAATCCCTTATGTTAACTAACCAATAGGGTTCACCCCTTACTTGCTACTACTTCATCTCAAGCTCTATATTTCCGACTACTCATCTTAAGCTCCACTACACTGTGGCAGAGGATTTATGTTTTTGGTGTCCAAAGGGTGTCCTAAGGAAAAAGATTCTCGACCCTGGGAGATGAATTGTTTGAAGTGAGCCGGGAGGACTCAAATCTAGCCTTTATAGATAACCAGAGCACTGGTGCTGTGTGTCAGGAACTCCTAAGGAGGCCCCGAACTAACAGGGCAACAGCCAATCACATGAGGTAGCTTGCATGATAAATTAATGTCCCCCTTATTTCTGTGCGAATCGAACTTTTTATTCTTGTGCCTTGCACTATTACAAAATTTTCACTACCTTAAATAGCCGGTGTGACTAGTCAATATTTATTATTGTTGTTATTACCAACATCCCTCTTCGGTTGACCAAGGTAACATCTGAAAATGATAGGTTATGTTTACCTTACCACTGCGCTACAATCTTGGCATCCCAGGCTAAAGTTTTATTGTTATTCAGGAGTGTATTGCATTCAACACAGCCGTTAATATAGGCAATTATTATTCTATTTGAAAAGCACCCTGCGGATTATTATGTATATAAACCACCGCACCTCCATTGGTATCTATTCCGCTTGTATTTTAACCGTCATAATTAATTAAGATTTAGCTCTATCATATGGACGATGTTGCGAAGCCTCTAAGGTAGGATGTGCTGTATGGAGCCTCTGGTCGTCCCATGGGGATTGGGCTAATACTTTAGGGAGTTCACTCCTTGCACTGTTACTTGCTAGTGAATGGCAACACAAAGCTGTGCATACTGTGAGAAATTCCCTTCTAGCTCAGTAACTTGTCAATATTGCAACTGTAGGCATTACAGTGTTGTCTTTGTAGATGTTTAAATACTTAATATGAACACTGCTATTCCCAGACTACCGATTTTCAGTGTATAGTGGTAACGCTATGATGAATGTCCAGATCTCTAATAACAACTATTTAAATTTCATTGAATCTTTGGAATATGCATTATGTGATTTTACAACTGCCCTATTTAGCGTTCTCACTAGCTCACTGCATCCGGAATGACCATTCAAGACTTCAAAGCTCTTTGTTATAGCTAAAGAAGAAAGACTATAAGCTTTCTATTATGATTTCAAATTCTATGAAAAAAGTTTTCTAGTATTTAGGTTTAACAATTTTAAGAAATATTTTTATTTTTATGACGTCCCGAGATTATGTAAGTATGCTGATAATTATTACGGCATGGCGAATTTCAATTATCAGCCGAGTCCAATACCGACTTCAACACTTCGGATGCCGAAGTTCCAAAACGCGCAAAGAGCCTGGAATGATTTGACGACAGTATTTACACCTAATCCATATATAAAATATAAAAAGGTATTAGGTTTCGGTGGGTTCGGTATCGTCCAGCAATGGAGCACAGTTAATACCGATGGGTCAATGGGGGACGATATAGCGATCAAAGCAACCATAGCGTCCGACCGAACGGACTATACTGAAGGGCTGAAAAACGAGATTCATTGGTGCAAGGTGCATTCTGGACTTCTAGTAACCTCATAATAAGAATTTTGTAATTGTAGCTGATCATATATAACCTTAGGTTTTTAAAGGATTAGAGCATTTCATTCAGCTTAAAGATGTCCCCAGCTATTCGGCGACAGATGAAAGATACAATGACGAAATGGCAACTAAGCCGATTTTGATAATGGAAGTGATGCCCTACGGTAGTCTTTTCGATCTCTTAAGCCGACTACGCCTCGCCACATCTAGTGTCAACGACGGTATCGACGATATAAATCAGAAGCTACTGGAATATGTCCCTTGTAGAATATTATGGCGAATACTCCTCTGCAGTAAGTATGATATATCCAATTATCATATCACGATCCACAATTGTTGATGTTCTTAGTGACTCGAGCATGCCTGGGCATGGCATTCCCCCGGCCCTTAGACAGTGCCCAACCATCTAAGACAGTCAGAGAAGAACTCAAACAAGGCCAGGCACCCCGTCAAATTATCCATTTTGAGTATGTTTGCTGGTTTCTGCCTTCCCTATTATTCCAACTTCGAAAGGTTTCAGATACCGTTGCCGAGTACTTGCTAAACTAATGGTACATAGCATTGATTTATCAAATAGTACGTAATAAAAATGTTTTACTACATCGACTTGGGGGTAAGGCCTGGAAATTTAATAAAAATAAGGCTGATATGGCAGTTAGTTTTTGTTGGAGCTATTGCCGAGCCCGACGATACAGAGCATACGAAATTTCCAATATGCAAGGTAAGATCTCGATGAATGAAAAATAGCTTTGAAATTAATAAAATCCCTACAGGTCGCTGACTACGGCTTGATGTGTGAATGGGATGATAGCTGGAGCCGGGAGGAGTAAGACTGATCCTGAAGCACTTTAGGTAGCTGGGACTTCGGTGCAATCGGTGGCTGACGAAGGAGTAGAAAGGATAAGCGTTCCAGATACGGCAAAGCAAACTATAAACCACCGGTCAGTGACTACATAATACACCTGGGATTTCGCAAGCTGAAGTAAGTCTTCAGGAACAAACAGATCGTCGGCGAATGGCCCAGCCTGGGTCTTACGGCATACATACAAATGTGTGGGGTATAGGACTTGTATGTCATTAACTCTTAACCGCCCTGTCTGTCTATCTCAGTATAGACAGAGTAAAGGCCGTGAATCAATCTTTGGAGGACGCGCTGACTGGTTGTTAAAAACCAAGTCGCTGATATTATTAATCTGCATAACGCCCCGATTCGACAACAGACTTGGTCGCTCATACGTCCGTAGACTAGAAAATGGCGCAGAAATCAACACCTTTGGTTATACTCTGCTAGCTGATAGCTATGGTCCCGTTAATGAGTTTTATGAGGATATCGATCTCGAATTGCGTGAAACCGTTGCACGGTGTTTGGCAGCGGATACATCGCAGCGGCCGACGCTGGGAGAACTACACGAACTGGCCATGAGGAACATACGGGACGGCGACCAGAAAGCTCAGACGGCCGCTGCCTCTCAACCGCCGCCCAGTCCGATCCACTCGCACAGGGTAAAGCTCGGGCAGCCTGAGCCTGACGATTTGCTACAACGGTTTATCAGAAATTATTTCCTTGACGCGGCGCCGGTAGCAGATCCCTTCGCGCCATACTGGAGCAATCCACCACTCCAGCCGCAGGGCGGCGGTAATGCAAGTGGAGGCTAGGCTTTCAACTAATTCGATGTAAGTTAACTTAATAATAGTTAACATAACCCATGCCTATTAGTGAGTCCTATGACAGGAGATTCTCCGGAATGGACTACGGAGGCCTAGAAAAGTTAACGTCGGGATGAAAAGAGTATCTACAGAGGAGTTGTAAATAAATATGAGTTAAACGACTATTAAATGATACAAGATAGGCCAGGGAGAGAGGGTACGAAGAATTTGTGACCAGGAAAAAACTCCAGAACAGATTATTAATGGTAACTTACACTTTGGTAGGGTAGATAGTCGTGGTCGGTCCTCTTAATAATTATACACGTGCTGAGCAAGACACATCTTCAAGCCTATCAAGTGAATAAATGATGTGATGTGTGATGGGAAAAACGACGCCGTTAATCCCTAGTTAGGATTAACGGTATATATACACTTCACAAATGAATAAATGGGGAATTTTCTATGATGCTAAATGTATAAAATCTAGGCACAATCATCGATTCGGATCGTTATTGAAGCCGTGCCTTTATCTTGCTAATGGAATATCATTCAAATTTCTAGTACAATGCAGGTTTATATCTACGGTGAGAAATTTGCAAATCGTCTAGAAAAGCGCCATAGTTCCGTAGACCTCCCTCAGTTGTTCCCAGGTAACGCTATCCCCATAAATCAGCTTAGCGACCCTCTTACCAGCCCAAAGACTTCCCCGTGGTGAAGCCATGTAATGACGGTGGGCGATCTCAGCACTCCTAGAGGCCATATAAGTGGACAAACGTGTGAGATTGGGGTTCGGTGCCATGACCGCCTCCGGGCTATCCAGGTGCGGCCGCTTTCCATCATGATCATCTCTTTCTCTTTCCCTTAAATACTCCAGAACAAGATTCCTAAAATCGACTATTGGTTGGTTCTCCTCGTCCGATAGCCCTGGGAAAGGGATAAGGTCTGGGCACTGCTCCAATCAATTATTCCTGTCAAGTTATGCTCATCGTCAAAGAGCATGTTGCGGAAATGAAGATCGAGATGACACAGGGGAAACGGGCCGTGCACCCTGTCTTCAACGATGATGTGAGCTAGAGCTGTTTTCAGCACCCAGCATGTAATCAACCAGTCTAGGCTGTTTGGATGCATGGAGATTATTTCTCTATTCTGAGCCTGTTGTTGATCATAGAAATACTCGAAGAGCGTTTCCAGGGGACCGGGCGAAGAGTGCCAGTCTATTGCTATGATCGTAATCGGCTGGTCAACATTTTCTCCACACCAAGACGCCCGATACGGTTGAAGGTTAGAGTCTGAAGTTCCGCGAAAACATTCGAAAGCTGCGCTGCTATTTTGGCATGATACTGTTGGGGTATAGCCCTGGCCACCCCCGTGGATAAGGTGCGGCCTGCTAGGTACTCCATAAGTATGTATGGGTAACCAAACGGTTGGTCCGGGGATGCCTCACAGTTGAAACCCGCGGGATAGGAACCCTAGTATATTCTTTGATTATCTTCATTGTGGCAATCTCGCTGATCATTGAGGTTCTGTGGCTGGTATCGAGAACTTGATGTGGGATCCGAGCAATCCAGTATACATGATCTGAAAATTCAAGTTCCATGACCAAATTATTAAAGCCGGATGTGAAACTCGTTAGATTAATGCCACAGTCAACATGCGCAGACAGGTCTGGTTGATGCCTCAAGCGCGACTTCATTGCGCGTGTCTTCAGATGTTCAAAGTTAGCAGAGTTGAGTAGAACTTGGATTCGCTGGTATTTGTCCGACCCTGGACACATGTTGGCAAAGCCCGTCCAGTGGTCGCTTGGTATTTTCATTTTGGCAGACAGCTTCGGTATTCGGTTGGGGTCACAGATCGGCAAGAAACTCTTAGGAGAGAAGGGGTGTTTTGATGTGGCAAGGTAAAATATTTAAAATAAGGCATGCGAAAATTGAGGGATGAACAGAATAATGGTAGCATAAACGGGTGTAACCAGTGACACAGTC
This sequence comes from Nemania bipapillata, assembly GCA_029590615.1. Lineage (NCBI taxonomy): Eukaryota > Fungi > Ascomycota > Sordariomycetes > Xylariales > Xylariaceae > Nemania > Nemania bipapillata. The sequence continues at coordinate 14,147 of JAPESX010000109.1, read as the reverse complement.
GCTCCTTCTCTTATATCCGATAAGATAAACCTTTGTAGCAGAGAACAAGCTTGATCTTCGTTTCTCTCTACTACATTATTACTGTACAGACTCAATATTATGGCTTTACTTGAAACTGAACGTTCTAATAATATTTGTAACATCAAATATAATATATCCCCAACATTTATTGTTCCAACATGCTCACAGCTACTCGTCATGTACTCGTAGCCTTCCAGTCCCTGCTCTCTGAAACTCATCCTCACCATTGTTGACCTGAGTCAAGTAGTTCTTAAACTCTATGGTCATGTTGCAGACTTGTTTAAAGTCACTCTCCTCAAGAGTCGCCATCTCACCATCTTCTTTATTTGCCCTAGTCAAGAATCGATACTCCGCTAAGGCGACTGCTGTTTGAAATGCTATTCAATTTTTGTCAACTCTAATGTAACTTCATGGGTTGAACACATTTAAAGGGATTGAAAACAAGAGGAAAAGAGGGGAAAGTTAAGAGGAAGAAGAGGAAAGACTTGCCATTACGAATCTCGCGGCCATTCCATTTCCGTGTGCATATTTCATCGAAGATGTATCTCTTTGTTTCCTTGCCAACTTCCATTGCACCCTTTCTCTCTTCTTCAAGCTTGTCGAAGAACTGATTCCAGATCTTCTTCTGATCCGATTCTCGAAGTTCGGGATAATGAATTACTACATGAATCCTAGACATAAATGCATCATCAAACTGCCCAACACGGTTGGTCGTCAAGAAAAGGATTCCCCGATAGTACTCGATTTCACGAAGAAACACTGTTTTGCCACACATAGCATCAGCATATCTGGACGTAAACTCAAAGAGCAATCGAACACTTACCCGAGACAAGGCTGTTCCTTTTAAGGTCTGACTCCATCCTTTTCTCCAAAAAGACATCAGCTTCATCAATAACCATAACCGCGCCCCATTTATGGGCCAGCTTCAGCTATTTGCCCAGCTCGCGCTCCATAGCAACTTCATCTGTTCCAACATCACCACAGGTAAGCGCTAGCAACGGCCGTCCAGCAAATTCAGCTATGCATTCTACAAGAATATGTTAGTCAGTCAACGCTTGTCGTGATGAAGTGGCGGCATCCCTACCGGTATCCCGTTATTACCAATGTCGCAATAACGGCGCCGTGTTGTGACATATACATAGGCACCTCACCTTGTAATAGCTAATTGCGCAATGAATTGACCGACATCGGCCTCTTTAGGCGGAAATGAGGCTAACCTAAGATACAACTTTTAGTCTCCTTTCTTTAGCAATGGATCCTAGGAAGAGAAGCTGAAAGATGATAGTCTTATTCGCGTAGTACTAATAAACCAAATGATACCTCAATGCAATACCGAAAACTAGGCGATACCAGGGCTATCGTACGTACCCCTATGCTACGAAACTAAACCTCAGGGTAGGCTGCAATTAGGTAAACGGCAATTAAGAGTCCTAGCTAGCTTATCCGGCCAAGCAGAATAGATATCGTTGGACTAGGCAAAAGTTATCTCCTCATGAGTAATGTCAAACGTAACACTCCGTATGCCGTACCTCTTCCCTTCCTTTATTACGATCTGCCATCGTGTCACTCTCATATAAGTCATGGAGACACCTTGTGTTTGTTTTTACTTTCTCTCAAGTTTTGGCTACCGCTGATAGGACCTTTTGCTTAGAGAAACTCATAGGAAGTTTGCTAACTCATGAGTTGGGTCAATACAGGATTGTTGGCTTGTAGGGTACTTGGGATACCGATGCGCAACGGAGCCTCACTAACGCTTGGGTATAGAAGAGAACCAAGCCCGGGTGCCAAAGCTGGCTTGGGATACTGCTACTTGTGAAACTGTCATGGCTATCCAAAGAGGTGTATAGAAACTCTGGAGTGGTGTAACTCTAACTGCAAGCTGCAAGGGGCCGAAGTTGCAAAAAGAGAATTCAAAAACATGGAAACATTTATATGAGCCTTCTTTTGGTTAGTGAAAATGAAAATGGACATTACTAAAGGAGTGAGAATTGGGAGTAAGTGAGTTGCTGAAGGTGTCCCAACAACCATGAATTTGAAGGCAGTTGGTTGTTATCATAATGAAGATAACTTGACAATATCCTAATACCTGAAGCCAAGTACAGTTGAGTATCTCGAATTTGCATTGTTTTGACATTTATTAGCCGGAACCAACTCAGAAGGTGGCTGGTGAGTATATAATTCTTTACGGATGTCATGCGTAGTGGTACCGAAGCAAGGGGATGACCAGGTATATCAATGCTTATTACAACTATCATGATGACGATACCTTACCGACCAAGGACCAACCGAAGACAGGGAGTAAGAAGATTAGTCGTCAGGGGCTTCAACTCATATTACTGTCTTTAAATAGACTGCGTTATATATTCACTAGCATAAAAGGTTCATAAAGCCGTCCCGGGAGCATGGAGAACGCGACGGGAATAAGGCGTAGTCATCACCACATAGCCACTATTACATAGATGAGACCACATACCTACCTACGCAAAGGCCTATCCCGGGGCTTTTCAATCATTCTTTTCTCGCTAAGTCCTATTTTGAGCAGTATCTGTTTTTAGAAGTTCTCCTTGCCAGCAAACCGCTCGTTCTGCACGACCTCGACCCAATACCCATCAGGATCAAGGAGGAAGGCGACATTCTTCATGCGTCCATCCGTCAGCCTCTTCTTCCAGTTCGCATTCATGCCCTCGAAGCGGGCGCACGCTGCATCGATGTCGTCGACGGAGACGCCTACCGGGAAACCTGTCAGCCCCAAGCGTCCATCCACCCTAGCCTCCCACACTGCCTCTCGCACCGCCTCCCGCCCATTGCCCTCTTATACTCCCTGAATGAAAGGGAATGGCGTCCAAGAACATGCAAAGGGATACATATGAAGAAGGGACTTACAGATATGGCCGAAGCCCTGAGGCTGGTCGTTGCCGTTATGGTACGAGAAGGCCTCGTCCTTCTCGGTGCCGTAGTTCCACGTCAGCTCGAGCAGGCCCTCCTTGAGCGCGGTGAAGCCGTTCTCGGGCACGCCCTCGGCGCCGGGGTAGCCGAGGAAGTACAGGTTGAAGCCGGCGGCGGCGGCCTCGTGGGTGCGGAAGAGCGTCATGCCCAGCACCTCTTGGTAGAACTTGAGGGACTTCTCTGCGTCCTTGACGCGGATCATGGTGTGGTTCTGTTTGCGGGGTAAGAGAGAGAGAAAGCAAGGTTAGAAACTGAGTCGTCGACGATGAGGGACATTGACGACATGAGGGAATGAATAATTGTAAGTTCATGGACTCGGGAATAGTACATACCATGCGATAGGTGCTCGGATCCGTAACGGCACCGGCCTCCTCCGGGTCATCGGCGCCCTTAGACCCGAGCTTCTGTGAGATGATCTCGACCCAGTATCCGTCGGGGTCGAGGGCGAAAGCGATGTGCTTCATACGGCCATCAGTGAGCTTCTTCTGGAACCTATAGCCCGCGTCCTCGATACGTTGGCAAGCCGCCTGGATGTGGTCGACCGAGATGCACACGTGGCCGAAGCCGCGGTGCGGCTCCTTGTTGCCATTATTGACGGCGTAGCTCTCGTCCGCCTCGGTGCCGTAGTTGTGCGTCAGCTCGATGACGCCCTCGCGGTCGAACGTGCTGTTGCCATGCGACGTCGCCGAGGGTCCGTCATAGGCGAGGAAGTAGAGGTCGAATTTCGCTTCGGGGAACGACAGCTTCTTGATTAAGCTGAGGCCGAGGAACTCGTAGAACTTGACTATCGGGTGCGCTTTTGTTAGTCGTTTGCCTCAAAGCCACGGGGAAAGAAAAAGAAAAATGAAAAGAAGAAGAAGAAGAAGTACGGTGAATTCTCTATGCGGCGCATACCAGACTCTTTGGGATCCTTCACTCGAAGCCTACATTACGCACAACCAACCGCGCGTTAGCTTCTCGGCTTGTCGATCATCGCCAGCGACCCAAGTCCGCGGCGCCTCTTACATCGAGTGATTGAACTTATAGTTCTTCGTATCGGTTGTTGTCGCCATAGCTGCGAAAGTTCGGCGAACGTCTGTATATATTTGTCAACAGCCGATGTCCAGGAAGTGGAGCATCCGGCGCGACCGCGAGATGAGACGAGACAAGACGAAACGGGAGCTTACATGAAGACTGCGTAAATGGTCGCAACCGAGAAGATTGGAACAAGACTCTTCGCAATGCTGGCAGGGTATACATACAGTATAGAGTGAGTGTTGTTTCACAGAGGACACAATCAGATTCAGAATCAGACAGACCGAGCGGGCAGATTCATCATGATAAAGAGACCCACGTAGTCTAGTAAATCATTGTAACCCCGCGACAGCTCCGAGCTGTGGTATCATCACCACTTTACCCCACCTTGGAAGCTGGCTGTCGATCCCGCCCGTCGTGGGTCTTGTTTCAAGTAGTCTTCCATTTAGCATGCCATTGTCGCTCTCCTGATAGAATAATATAAGGGCGCCATCTGAAATAGAGTTAATAGAACGCCCTACCTAGTTTTACTGCATCTTTTTCGTCTTACGGATATATCCACTCTATCAGCATATACCTAATTATGATCCCGTGCGCCGACCACGCCAAAACTCCCGTGTTGAAAAAACCAGCGCAACCAACTATTATACAGTTATAAACATACAAAAAAAAAGTATTCAATGACCGACGGAAGTAGTCAGGGCGGTCAAGCCGATAATCTTCTTTTCACCACCCCTCCCATCCTACTATCAGTGATGCATTCGTATAAATGACACACTACTATAGGTTGCATGTGTCAGCCGCGCCACGAACATAGGCCTCGGATAAGTATTACCTTATATAAATTTCAAAGCGCTCATAACCTTTTCCCCCAAGTCGGAGCTTTCGCCATCGAAATACTGGCTCGGTGTTACGAAAAATGCAATCGCAATGATAACATAGAGACTCATCAGCTAGTTTATGTCAGCAAACGCACCACCGAATAAAATGATAAGCAGAGTCTTACCATAGCCCCCTCGAGGTAGTTGGACTTTCCGTCTTGCACTGTGTAGATGACGACCAGGACAGACAGGCCGAAGGCAACCGTTTCGACTTGGCTCCTGTCAGTGGAAAATAACCAGCCCGAGTGCAAGAATACCTACACGTCTCGAAATGCAGATCCATATCGCGATCCATGATCCAGCCTAGGACGACGAGGAAAGGCGTTACAAATAACGCTATCTGGATACTTGAACCGATAGCAACCCCCATAGCCTACATATTACATCAGCGTCAGGTATTCTAAGTGATAACTTATGGCAGCACTTACGAGATCCATCTTGTTCTTGACTGCCACCACGACCGCCGTGACATGCTCTGCCGCATTGCCCACGATAGGAATGAGGATGAGACCAATAAAGCTACGACTAATCCCACCCCGCTCCACAAGTGAGTCAATGCTTTCAACCAAATAGTCGGCACAAATGGAGACGAGAACCGTGGTCACAACGAGGACAGCAGCAGCTGACCAGGGACCCATAGCCGCCTCATGTTCGGATTCACCGTTCTGCGCCTCGTTTCTAGCCGCGTCGGCGTTGGCTGTCCCCGCTCCTGCTCCTTCAATCTGTGCTGGTTCACTCTCTACATCAGCAGACTCGTTGCCGAATAAGTTGTGATGCGTTCGAAGCTGGAACCAGAGATAAAGAACGTAGATGAATAGGAGAATGATAGCTGTGCCACGTGAAAGCGAAAGTGTGATATATCGCCCTTCTTGCTGATTGTCCTGGCTTTTCATTACGATCATGAATAACTAACATCAAGTCAGCGTTAAACAAGTAATTAAAAGGTGCATTCAGAGGTCTCGTACAGCTCCAGGAAGAATTATGGATGCGGCTGACAAAGTCATGAGTGAAGCCGTTGTTTGCGCTGTAATCGAGGCGAACGACTGCTCCATTCCTTGGTTGTTTTCATCTCTCATATTAACAATACCACCGAAGAAGAAACACATGCCCATAACAAGTAAAAGGTTGGAGAGAATAGAGCCAATCATGGATGATTTGACAACCTCGATCTGATGATCCCGCAACGCAATAATGCTGACCTGGAGAAAATATCGTGTTAGAAGTTGCAAGATAGAACTCTGGAGGTCAACTCACAATCAATTCGACTGCATTTCCAAATGTGGCGTTGAGAAGACCGCCTAGAGCTTCTCCTAATCTTGCGGATATCTGTTCGGTAGCGAACGAGAGCACAGCAGCCAATGGAATAATGGCAAAGAAGTTAATGACGAAAACAGCAACGGGATCCCAATGTGTCTTTCCTGCAGCGATGCCAACTGGTACAGAAAAGAGAAGAATATTGACAGGGCCTAGTATTAAAGCATTAGTATAACTACATCACGACCCATATCTGGTCTGATTTAGCTATATACGTACTACTCAATAGCGTTGCCTTTGTGATATGCCATGTGTGCGCCGGATATTTAACCCATGGTTTTGGACTGTTGCGGCCGGGTGTATACCGGGAGCTAAAGAAGAGATCCCACGTCGAATTCCGCTCCTTCGCGCTATTATTATTCTGAGTAGGTGACCTGCCATTTTCGCCCACAAGAGGAGTGCGCTCGTTCACCGTCCCATTCTCTTGGGGTGGGCGGTCGTGGCCGGTTGCGCCCCAACTTAAAGTAGCCTGGCGCATTTTGTTCTGGAAACTAGGAAGAGCTGTTTGACGAGCCATCGCATCACGGAATTAGCAGTGGACACTTGCTAATGAGAACTGACGACACGGCGTTGCGACAATGATGGCGACTTGCACCATGCTCGATGAAATACTGAAAGAATACCTATGGGGTCCGATGGCCACGAACAAAGAGCGTACGTAACTGGCGAGAGGGGAATGGGCGTGGTGACGACTCACGGGCTTAATGCCGGGACGAGTAAAGGTTGCGTAAAGCAGCAGCAGCAGCAGCTGGGAGGGAAAAGAGGAATGAACATATGCCAGAAATAAGGATAAGGCTTATTGTATCTGTGTCCGGAACTCACCATTGGCCATTTCTTCTGGTTAACACCTAAAAGCAGAGCGAGCGCTTGCCTGCGCCCCGGGGGAAATCCTTGTAGGTTTGGATGCGGATCGCGGGTTTCACGAACAAGACTCTTGGGGGTTTACTTAGAGTCTTGGACTGCTGCGATATGCGTCAGCCGAAAGTGAAAAATGAAATTGCCTTACAGCAAGTCGGTACCGTAAGAAGGGATTTCAATTAGGGAGCAGGCTAGGAGGCTGTGAGAAGGGATCGGGTGCCAGTCTAGCTGAGCTTCGGCCCAAAGTGCAAGTTGCAATACATACGCGCGAAAGAGAGTTGCTGACTGACCGTGCGCTCCGGACTGTTCCCAGACAGGTAGAGAGCGGTCGGTATATGTGGGCGAGGAATTAGGTATTCAACTGATGTGCAGATTCGCTGATGCTACTAGCTACAAATAGCGTCTGGGTTTATTAAGGTTAACCTTACGTCGCAAACATCGCCTCACACTTGGCACACTTGGCGAGATAAATGAAGTAAGAATTCGCGGCAATTAGTTAGACAACTGCTGATGAAAACGAGTCATTCCTCAGAAAAGTTATGAAACGAGACCAGTGATGTCGTCGATTGATGAGACTAAGAAGAGTGTGCTGGGGCCATGTAGGTCTCCATAGGAACCAGCCAACAAGTACAACAAGTACCTTGGTACTTACTCAGCTCCGGTACATTACGCACACCTATCCCTACCTACATAAGTCCTTTATGTACAGTACATGCGAGATAGGGGGTAGTGACGGGTTCCTGGTAACCTGTTGGATCCTACCGAGCTCCCCTTTGTTTTACCCGAATTGGGTAAAACGGTGGGAGCTTTCCTCGGCTCTTCGTTGGGGATTCCTTCTCGAGGTACCTACAGTACCTCTTACATCCAGGGTAGCTTAAGCTCGGACCCCAATTTATCCCTTTGACCCCGATCCGAACTTACCTATTTCCACAGAGATCGAACAAGGCTCGATACTTAGTATCAACAAGTCTAGTAAGAAATAACAATCCCAATGCAAGCAGAGAAGACTTCCATCACAATTGCACTTCTCTATCACATTACATGGAAATCAGATAGGTACTTTCCCATCTGTCCAGTCACAATTCACTCATCGCGGCACCAAGCGTGGCTGAGTAAAAAAGAGGCCTCCCATTACCCAACTTGGCACTACTATCGAATTACGCGGATCATAATTGGGGCGTTACATCATACTACCTGCGCCGATATACCTAGGCAACCTAGACGGGGTGTCTGCATACCTACAGTAGTACCCAACCCCTCCGGACATGACATACTCTATCGATAACAGGTATACCGAACCCGCGCCAAGTTCACCTAAGGGTCTGGAACAAGTCGATGCAACATGTTAATCCGACAAAAGAATAAAGTGGTTCAAAAAGTATAGGTATTATTTTGTAGGTTCTAGTCTATTTTAAAGACATTTTAGGAAAAGGTGAACGATAGGATATCATATTGATTTCGTATGCCGTCCTCGACAAGTCCAGTCCATTCATGCTACAGCATTCGCGTCGTCCCTCTGCCCAAAAACAAAAAAAAACAAAGGCTAGAAGCCAATACCATTAAGTTAGTTTGTTTGTTTATTTTCAGTCGAAGTGATATATCATTGCCGCCAATGGTGCAGCCAAAAAAAANGTATCAAACAAAGAACAACTCCTATTGCCGATTCATCATGGCAACATCACATAAAAGCTGTCCGATTCAAATTATTAGCAAAAGCAAGCTCTTCAGCCATCGGATAATAGGATCTGCGACCCCGGCTGCGACTCCGGCTGTAAACTTACCAGCTGAATACGCCTGATACCAGGTAAGAGATGCGCCACCGTCAAGCCATGAAGGGTGGAAGTCCTTGCTGGTAAAGAACGTCCACGCTGCCTTGGGGTCGATGGTAGCCAAGTTTCCATACAGAATACCCTTCCAACCGCCCTCGATCTTGTCCGCGCGTCCCTTGTCGAAATATGTAGCCCATTCTTGCTTGACAAAATCCGCCGGCCGCGTGAACTTGGTGCTCGCCAGCAGTGGGAGCATGTGGATGCCTTGGACGTACTCGATGTTGGATCCAAAGTACGTCGTGTGGTCGCACTTGTTCTCGAATAGGATCCCGGCCACCTTGTTGCCAATGTAGTTCTCGGGCTGCACGTTGTTTTGGGCGGTGTAGAGGTAGTATTGATTTAACGAGCGAGCGATGACCGAGACCATGAGGTTACCGCTATTGGTAGGTTAGAGGTAGTCTCCAGTTGAGAGAGTGTAACCGCGGAGCGTAGGATGCAGCAAAACAAGACTTACCGGGCTTCCATATTTGCATCTTTGATGGTTCTTCCCCACATCTTGATAGCATACGCTGCCATAGCATCTTCTGAGCTCGACTCCTGATCCTATTGCATAGTTTTAATCGCCATCATATGCATATAGGACGAGTGCATGCCTACCTTTCCATCAGAGGTCTCGTATAATCCGTGAGCCCAGCTGTGGCCGTGATACCAGTCGAAATTGCGTGATACGGGGAAATACTTATCAGCTGCGCAGGGGTTTGAGATATCCCTAACCATCGTGTTGATATAGTCAACGTTTTCTTTCGTTAGCCATGACGGGTCAAGGTATCCTATCACAGCCGCCGCGTAGATGAAGTAGCCGTAGTGGAAATGGTGATCATTGTAAAACGTGTTGCCAAAGTCAGCTCCATTGTTCCCCGTCTCATACGTAGCAGAGGATACAATCCCTCCCCAAGCAGCTTCAGGATGTTAGACTATTGCTCTGATCACAACGATAGAAAGTAACCCACATTCATAGTAGAGAGGAAATTGTTGCTTGTTCGTAATGAATCGTTTGAAGGCATCCTTCAGGTTGTTGAGTCCACTCTGCGCTAGCTTTGGGTTCTTGAGGAGGTTATTTGCTGTGAAGCAAATCCCGGCAAATTTAGCCAGAGCCTATACATAACATGTGAACTTAGCATATACTCCGTAGGTTCGTGTTAGTAGAAGGATTCCATACCTTTCCACTGAAATACATCGAGTCTTGGTTTGACTGTTGGTCCACATTTTGCGAAAGCTCTTTCAACGCAACAGGGGTGATCGTCTTGATTGCAGAATCGGAGAGAGTGTTTCTCGGTCCCTTGACAGGGTCCCAGGGGGCAAACCCCATAGAAACAGGCATATCTGGCTCGACCATCGTCCAGGAGTCTGCAATCACAGCTTTCGCCATGCCCTTCGTAGTAGTTTGCATTTTGATCGTAGATGTCGCTTTAGTGGTAGCACTATCAAAGGATTCGTAGTGGTGTGGTAGGGCGTACATCAGGAGTTTGGCGTTGGAGAAACCGGCTTTTTGAAAGGAGAAAGTGTATGTGCCTTTAGATCCTGATGATGTCCCAGATAGCACCATCCCAACTGGATAGGCTCCAACTGCCGCATCTATAATGGACTCGGCATTTCCGGGATCTTTCGCAACTTGGACGATTCCGTTGAATGGCTTGCTAGCTTTAGCCACACGGTTGTTGGTTACTGTTAGGTCAAAGGGGTCACCCTTCGCGGAATACCCGTACACATGCCAAACTTTGCCGTCTTCAAGATAGAATGTGTATTTGGTTACTCCTGGGTGAGGACCTTTTGTTGATCTTGTAACAGTCTTAAAGAAGACACCAGTCTCGATCAGAGGAGTACCGCCTTTATATACTGCTGTTACAAACCCCATACCTTGCACCACCGGAAAAGTGATTAGGGGTTTGGCCTTCGAATTAACTTGTAGATTGACATTGGCGGAATGTGAATTCATGCTGTTTGTCGTAAGTGTCGTATTAGAGCCGAGTTCCAACGCAGAGAGGCATAAAGACTGTATCCCAATAGGATTCAGGAAGTACTTCGCAGCCCCAGTTTCAGGTTGCACGTCGCCATAAACCCTTTGATTTGCCTCAGTGTGGGAGATCGACATTCCCCAACTAGACGTAGATCCCTTACCTTTGGACCACGCTAAGGAATACGGGTGAACAAATGCGGGTGAGGTTTGGCTACCAAGAAAGAAGTTGGCATAAAACTTGTTAGTGCCATAGGGTCCAGGACCCTGTATCCCGAGCCGAGGAACGGGATGGTCTTTTCGCTCTTGAAACACTGACGAGGGTTTCGTGGTTGCAATGGGAGCCCCGAAAATGTTGGATGAGGCAGTGCTTGTTTGCTTGGTCGGTTCAGTTGACATATTGACCGAAGGTTCAACTGGTACTAGTAACGATGTTGGAGTTGGAATGGCACTAGTTAGGAGAGGAACACAACCTGGTCTACCACCTGTCTCGAGACTCGTGACGACAAATCCGTTTGTATTGGGGTTAGTATTCGACCCTGGGGGTGGTATCTGTATAACTGCTGAAGATGTTGTAACCGTGATGACACCAACGGGTTGATAACCCTCGCGATGGGGGTTTACGATGGCTGATATAGGCAAATGTTCTTCTAAATACTGGTTTGGCGGCGGTGACCCAGTAGCATAAGGGTTTTCTGCTCGATTACTGATTAGAGGTTCGAGGGGAATCGATCGTACCGGTATAGACTGTACGAGCGTTAGCATCCAAAATAACAACATTTTGACAGTAGGAAAGTGGTAGCGTAGGGGAGGGGGGTATTGTTTAAAAACACGAATTATTCCATATAGTGGTTAATGAAGTCGCACGAATCCAACGAGTTGCGACCGATTCGGGGATATTTAGATCATTCTATGAACTAGGCCTTTGTGAATTGGCTGGTAGAGATTGAGGATATAAAAATATGGTATGAAGTGGCTGATGAAAAAGTTGGAGATGAAGATATGAGAATTCAAGCTACATCGATGGACGGGATGGTGCCGGGGAACTTGTATATAATCTGAAGGAGTCGAATTATATGGCCAATTCGACCCCGAGGAATGAATCTTGTACACCGGGTGATGATTTCGATGCTCTGGCCAAAGCCATAGCTGCGGGCCAAGCCCACGAGGTTTGGCTTAGTTGTGGAATGGAATGTCTTGAACGTGAACTAAAATTCTCTACCTGATTTCTGGACAACTAGTGACGAGTGTGAATCTAGATCTTGGTATTGGAATGTCAAGGTAACCATGTCCGTGCAAAGAAAGACAGAAAATAAAATATAGGATGTTAAATAGTATAATAGCAACTAGGTACGTTGTTTACGACGAGACACAATTTGTAGGGCTTTCGGATCTAGCAAGAGAAGAGACGAGTAGTAAAAACTTTCGCGCCGTTTCACAAATAGATATCTCTATGAAGTCTAAGCATTGCCACAGAAAGACCGAGGTCATACATGCTGGCAGTGTCAAACGGAAGCGACTCACTAAAGAGATGATCCTTAATGTATGTGGTCTCGGTAGCTTGTATGGTATCGTACTTGCTTTGCAGAGCGTCTCAGGAAGGGTGAGCCTTCCAAGCTAAGTGGTCTTCCTACCAGCAAAGCGGATATTTCGCCATGATAATTTCCTCGCTTTGCCAGATAGAGCATGCAGGGCAGTTTGATTACACAGACTAAACTGAGCGCTGGGCGACTTGATGCGCTATTCCACATCTTGGCCAAGAATTGATATCAAGTCTGGTAAACGCGGGTTACCGTTAACACGAAGAATACGCTGGTTTACCCTAAGCAGAACTTGAGTGCGAAGAGCTGGTGGTCGTTTTGTGCTCCTTCTGTGGTAACGAAGCTATTTCGTAGCCCTAGATATCAAGATGCCAAATGGTGTAGGTGGCGTGGGGAATGGCTGTCTATGGATCAAGGGTAGATTTGTATAGAAATTGTGATATTGGTCTTATACGGCTCGGATATGCTAGCTGGTGTTTGGCTATTTGGATTTCACCTTATGCCACCATGCTGGGTACTAGCTGATCATAATCCTAAGGCATCATATTTATCGCCATCAGTAGTCTTGGCTGTTAAGCCTGTGATCCGAGCAGCGCAATGATCGCTCCTAATCTTGGTCGAGGTGCTAGTGGTACCATTTCTTAGTCTCGGGCGACTCTTTGACACATCTGCACTTCTAGCGCTGGTTCCTTTCCTCTCGCTGCGGCAATCACCCAATCTCCTAGCGGCCCTCTTTCTTCTCCTTTCTTCAGGCTCGATAGCCTCAACCTGCTGCAGCCTCTGACACATTCGCACTTCTTTATCCTTCAGCACCCACGGTTGGCTTAGGACATCACGGTGGAAATCTCGAACCTTGTCCCAAAAGAGCACTTCTTCATTCGTAGACAGGACCTGCACTGCCTTCCGGATACCGATTTGTCTTTGACCTCGAAACAGCTTCACAACCCTGTCGAGACGTCCCAGCGTTACCACGAATCAGCCCTCGCCTGCTCTCGCCTGTCCGTCCTTTATCTTGCATCGCTGCTGCAGACCGTGCCTCACCAACTAGGCATAATCTAGTGTGTCAGGTGTAATTAGTCATACCCTACGGTTTCATTGTCATTACATTGCCGTTGTTGTTGTTTGCTATTGTCATCGCCCTCAACCGCATTCGGGCAACATGATGATTACTGGACCGCTGTAGGCCTCGTCCGTCCGTCTATTTGTACAAGAAGCACAGAACAGTTCACCATGCTGCGGCGGCCTCCCAGAGAGGGACGGCTACTCGCGCCTCCACGAACTGTTTTCCTTGCCTTAGCCGTGCTTCTCATCCCATGGCTTCACCTTGTCGATGCTCAGCAGCAGCAGCAACAACAGGTGCCCCGACACCGGGCCTCGGCGCAGCCACCCCGCCTTGTCAACATCATCAAGGATGGCGGCATTGATGTCGACGCCCGCGACCGCCGCGGCCTGCCTCGCCTTCGACAGGAGTCGCTGCTCGAAGGCCAGAATGGCGTTGCTCCGAAACTCGCCACCACCAAATCAAAGAACCACGCACGGGGCCGTGGAAGCTCCATGCTAGCCACCAGGAAACACCCCGATGATATCCCGTCTCACAACGACGCGAGCGCCCTCGCAACTTTGGCTCCGGCTAAGCCCGTTCGAGCACCAAATCCTCCAAGGCATGTGCCCAGCATCCTCGCTGGCCCTGGGCTGTCCTCGCTGCAGTCTGCGCGGAGCCTGGAGAATTGGGAAGTGGAAGACTATATTCTTCTGGCGACCGTCGATGGACATCTCTACGCCGCGGACC